>PVJS01000527.1:37633-126291 GCA_004027185.1 Glis glis | reverse complement strand
ACACACACACACATATATATATGTACACACACACACACACACACACACACACACACGGCAAGATATGTATACCTTGCTGTTTGATAAGTATCAAAGCCACCTTGATTCCAGGATCAGCACCCGCACTGTCTATCCACCGTCAGCACCCCCAGATCCAACATTGCCTTTCCAGGAGCCTCTGGAACCCACACTCCTGGGAATACTTTGGCCAGTCTCCCTTGCCTCTGGCTTCAGGTCTGGTGAACATGAGGCACCGGCTTGGGAAGAGAGAAAAATCGGTGTCTATTCCTTGAGCGCCCCTCCTACTGGAGCAATGATTAGCAATGACTTCACGCCATGACCAAGGTCACAGCTCAGTGAGTGATCTGCTCCCAGAGCTGCCCCTGAGTGTTGCTGCTTTGGGCCTAGCAGTAGTAAGAGCTCCCTAGTTAGCTTTTGTTTGTTTTTTAACTCTGGTGTGCATCACTACACCCAGTTGATCTTTTATTAGTGCATTGTAATTATACATCAGAGAGGTTCAAAGTGATACAAACACATCTGCACACAGCACTTGGTATGTTTCCCTGCAGATTCTAACCTGCTCCCCCCACCCCATCCTCATACATGTTAGTGAGATGGGACATAGATGATACCTTCATATATGGACATAGCAGTATTTGAACTGTTTCCCTCATCAGTTCTACTTTTCCCTCTCCCCACCTCCTTCCCCAATCCCCTTCCCTAGTCTGCTGGTCTTTCTCCTCATTCATCTGAAGTTCCTTTTGTTTCCTATTTTCTCTGTAGCTTCCACATATGAGAGAAAACATATGACTCTTGACTTTCTATGCCTGGCTGATCTCACTTAGCACAATATTCTCTAGTTTGTAAATTATGTCATCATTGAACTCGCCTCATTTACCTTGTTTGCATATGCCACCTTTTCCTATCAGACTCCAAGTGATCAAGAACCAGTTCCTCTCCATAGTTGGGGGAACACCATCCCTACTAAGTTGCTCTGTTCAATCTTGTTCCCAGGACAAAGCCTGACCTACTGCAATGGGTAATAAGCAATCCCAGTGTATTGGTCAGGGTTCACTAGATCAACAGAATTCACAGAATGAAGAAAGGAAGGGGGGGAAAAAGGATTTATTAGATCAGCTCACAATGTAGTCCCAAGTTCCGACTGCACGTGAAGAGTCAGAGGAATCAGCAGCCGGTCGGGCGGTCCAAGAGCTGGAGCCTCAGGATCGAAGCAACCACCAATTCAGTCCAGTCCAAGATGTGAAGACAAGGAAGCTCTTCAGAGAAACGACGGTGAAGCCTCAGTTCGAAGGCTGGAGGCCGACGATCCCAGAAGAGAGCAGAAGATCAAGAAGCTCCTCAAGGAAATGGAAAAATTGCAGACCGACGATCTCAGACGAAAGCAGATGCGTTCTCTTCAGGAAGAGTTGCCGCAGCTTCTACGCGGCTTTCTCCTTCTTTTATCCAAGTCCTGCACCTATCAGAACCTTGCTGCCCACATTTAGGGCAGGACTTCCGGTTCAACCCACTGTTACACAACCAAAGTCACGTGATCTGGGGTGAGTCAAGTTGACAAACCAGACCAAATATCACACCTAGTTACTCTGCCTTCTCAGATTCTGCATCAATCCACTCTGTGGGTTGAGCGGTCCCAGATACATGCTGATGGGCCATTAGCCATGCTTCTCTCCTGGGAATCCAGGGCAAAGGCTACACAATATCCCTGAGAAAAGGAACTGGACTTTGTCTGGAGCCTGAGGTCAAGCCATTATCCTGTTCCTCACTTGTAGTAAGCGGATTCCTTCTTGATTCCTGTGGAGTCTCTCACATGGTAATCTATCTAGCTTCAGACCCTCTAGGACTAGGAAAGCTGTGGGCTGTGCAGCATAAGGGCTTTGTCCACTTGGGGAGACTGAGACAACTGTAGTTCTCAACTAGACCCTGAGGCTAGGATTGAATCTAGGGGCATTCTACTTCCAAGCTACACCCCATGCCTTTTATTATTATTATTTTTCTTTTGAAACAAGATCTTGCTAAAGTTGCTGAGGGTCTCACTAAGTTAATGAGGCTGGCCTGGAACTTGTAATCCTCCTGTCTCAGCCTCCTAAGTACTGGGATTACAGGCATATACCACCATGCCTGGTTCATGCCAATCATTATTAATGCTTCTCAGGCATTGAAAACATTCTCAATTGCTCTTAGCATGATGTTAGAGTGACAAGAACAAAGGACTTGGCATGGAAAAATCCTCCTTTTATTTGGTGGCCTTTTCCTTAACCTGTCACTAATTACTTGAGATCATTCCCTTACTGTCCTCTGACCACCACTCTTATATCTGTTAAGCAGCCATTTTTGTGAGTTTGTTGAGTGTGGAGGATGATACTGGATCTGTTTGCACGTGGTTCTCTTGTCAGCATTTCCTGCCATTACACCCTTCCTCACAGTCCAGTGCGTGTCTCTACATTATTTTCCCTAAGTCTTAATTTTCAAATGAGGCTTTTGCAAACCATGACTGAGAAAATACTTGCAAAAAGAGATGTATGGGTCTATAAAACCCTGGTTTTGATAATTAAAACACAGATCCATAAAGATTCCAAACATTACATTGAAGTCATAACGGGCTATGTGGGTTTTCACAGGGTTTGTGGACAACCTGGTCAGAGGAGGGGAAGGGTATAGGAACTCCCAGATGAGTTTCAGTGTCAGGCAGTACAGGCCTGTGTCTCCCACTGTCTTCTGGAGATGTGCAAGATGGAGAACTTAGGTCACTAGAGCAAGCAGATAGGGGGTGGATGGCATTGGGGCTGCCGAGGCTGAGGCCCTCTTCTACATTCACCCAGAGGGTTATGGGAGTTAAGATGACTATGCAAATGCCCTTTGGAGAATCATGGACCATGATAACGTCAGTGGACCTGAAAACACCTCACACTTGGGAAAATGGAACCCAATGGAAGAGGGCAGGGTGGAAAAACAGGTATTTCAGCATTTGTCAGCATGAAAGTACAACAGGAACACAAGAGCAGAACCGAGGGGACATTTCAGTGGACGCTGTTGTACATGGACATGTCGTGGCCAATAAGCAATGCTGAGAGCTACATCCCCTCTCACAGGCCTTGCTAGTTGGCCTCCCCTCCCTTTACCTCCAATAGCTTACATACAGCTTGGAGGTGGGGGAGGACAATTCTATGTGGATGACTAAGGTGCTAATTGGCTGGATTTAACATGAATTTATGAAGACTGATTTTTCTGCCACCAGTTAAAATGGTGTGCAAAAGAATGCATAGCATTATAAAAAATTTATATTTTTGCATACCAAATTTGTTTATGAAATCAATGCCAGGTAAATGATACTTAAATGAGATAATACATGTGAGAAAATTTGAAGCATTAAAGATTCAATAATAAGCCAGGCATGGTGGCACACACCTGTAATCGTAGTACTTGGGAGGCCGAGACAGGAGGATCCCAGGTTCCAAGCCAGCCTCAGCAACTGAGTAAGACCTTGCTTTAAAAATAAAAAATAAAAAGGGTGGGAGGTATAGTTCAGAGGCAGAGTATCCCTGGGTTCAATCCCCAGAGCCTAAATAAATAAATAATAAAAATAAGATTTAATAAGAACAAATCAGAAACCCTAAATGTGTTGACCCATCTGAGTAAACTGATGTAGATTGGTATCTTTCCCAGATATGGTTTGCTGCTTTCAACTCTCTGTGAGCTCCCCTACGTGTTCAAGTATCCATCCACTTCTACAGCTGCATCCTTCCAGGGAGGAGGGCCTCAGACAGTGACTCATGATTGCTTGAAGCCAATCATGGTGGACCTTTTCTCCTCCAACGATTGGTTCTTGGTGTGGGCCTATCATGGCCAATGAGACGTGAGCATAAATCTCTTGTAGGGCTTCTGGGAAAAGTCTCCCTTCTTAGTATTGAGACTCATGAGAGGACTTCTTTTTTTTTTTAATCTCTGGATTTTGCCACCATAGGAGAGGAGAGGAGAAAATAGGAGTTAGCCTGATGACGTCAGCCTGGAAAGATGGAAGTTTTCAACACTCTGCCTTAATCAATGCTAGTCCAACTATCTCTAGCATTTTGAGTTGAGTTGATGTATTCATTATTTTTAAAGCAAGTTGGGGGTGTATGTGGGGGTAGAGAGGAGGTTCAATTATTTAGAGCTGAGGTCATTCTAAATTATTTTAGCAGCATATTTGTGGCTGGACATAATTTCTCTTGAATGAAATATGTTCTGCAATTAAAATTACAGTTTAAGATAGCCATCCCATGGTCTGGCCCATGGTGTGAGGGTTGAGCTATTCAGAAGCAAGAAAATTGTCCAGACCTTTGCACATGCTTCCTTGAAGGATAGATTTTAATGGTCATCTATTTGAGGAGGACATTAAAATAAGTTGGCACACCAAACCTTACTTAAATTTCTGGGAATTATACTCCCTCAACCTTACTCCTTGGAAGCCTGGGAAAAATTTCCCAATATTCTCAAAGAGGGTACTGCACTCCCATATATAGACTGGAAAGTTTAAAATCAATTAAATGTACTTGGTCCCCTTAAAAATTTCTGCCTGAGGGAAGTCAGTCAATGGAGGGAAGCATTTTAAAAAGTCCACAGTTTCAAACCAAATGTCATTGTTAATGATTTTCTATAACATGGTAACCTGCATTTCTGCAGTAATTGTCATTCTCTGACCTACTGGTCAAACTGTATTTTTCAGTAAGGAAAAATTATGTCTCTGTCATGTATTAATAAAGCAGGGCACTCTATTTTCTAACTCACTATGGACAATTTTAGGGATGAGCCACAGGAAAACAGTGCTATCAAAATTAACTGTGCATGTAAAGTCATATTCATAGCTGTTGCTTTTTTCTTGGTAATATTCCAAGAGAAAATGAGAAAGCCACTGGCAAGAGTACCAAATGTATAGCACAGCTGAACTGATGTCTAATGCCTGACCAAGAGATAAAATAAGATTTGACACCTTAAAGCAATAAGACAGGGGGAGGATCTGTCGCTAATTCACACTCGCTCACCGAAAAATGAAAATAACACTAGCTAGATGATAGACAATAAATGCAAAGATTCCCTGGACTCAAGCATGCGGGAGGCTAACTCTTTCTGACAGTGCCAGTCAAATTCTCTTGGCCTGGAGATGTTCATTTAAAAATATTCAACTCCTGTTCACCCAACGATGTTTCCTAATTTGAGGTTTTACCACCCGGAACAAGCTGTAGCTTGAAGCACCTATAAGGAATTAAACTTAGCATATTTCCTGTCTTGCTTGCATTGGAAAAATCTTACAAATGTTCTGAAAACAAGAAATTTCATAGATTATGAAGGACTGGTAGTAACCGAATCTGTAGCAATGATCACAAAAGCTGATCAATAAGCTAGGCAATTCAACTGAATAGACATTTCTCAAAAGAAGATGTACAAATGGTCAGTAAATATATGAAAAAATGTTCAACATCATTAGCAATCAGGGAGATGCAAATCAAAACTATACTGAGGTTCCATCCAACTCCAGTTAAAATAGCAATCATCAAGAATACGTTCATACCCTGACATATATCAAAATGTATAATTATAATTTACAATGCACCAATAAATGAACATAAAAAGTTAAAAAATAAATAAATAAATAAATAAATATGTTTGGAAGATACTTATCAAAGGAGGGGAGTATGAATTATAACTTCATACTTGACAATATTTGCATATGCATGTATGTAGAAGAATTGTAGATTTATAGTTTTATCTTGAGCAATTACCCATGGTTTCAGTGGTTTGCTCGTCATGATTATAGTCACTTGAACTCAAGACGTGGGAATATATAAATATAACACTCTGAATCTGTGTTGTAGGATTTCAGTGCACCAATACAATTACATAAAAAGAATGATCCATATGAATAAAACTGACTTCCCCTAATTTCTTGGTGAAACGTAGCCAAAGAAATAAAAAAAAAAACATGACGAACTAAGTATAAAAAAAAAAAAGAATACTACTACTAATAAATGCTGGCAAGGATGTGGGGAAACAGAAACTCTTGTGAGTACAAGCCACTATGGAGATCGGTATAGAGGTTTCTCAAAAGACTTGGAATGAAATCAGCCAGTCACAGAAAATCAAGGTTCATATTTTTTCTCTTATATGTGGAAACTAGGGAGAAAATGGGAAACAAAGGGACTTTAGATAAATGAGGAGACCAGTAGAAGAGTGGAAGGGGGTGAAGAGAGGGATTTGAATCTTTTAATATTCTTTTAATATTCCTTCCTAGACGCACACCCTGGTTGGCATCTTGGGTGTCTTGATAATTCAACAGACACTGCGAGGCAATAGTGAGTTAAATTGGTCATGCAATAACAGTTGCTTCATTCCATCGAAACAAATATTAAAGATTTGTCATACACATATAAATGTACAAAATACATATTTATTCATACTCTGAAATAAATATTTATCAGTGTAATAAATATTGAGTATACTCAATGTGTCATGCAAATTGAAACAAGTTACCAGGGCCATATAGGCTCTTTGAATGAATAAAGAGTTGCTAAATATTAAGTCTTGGCTTCTTGCAATCATATAAATTTATTGGATTGATAACCAGTAACTAGAGCTCTACGAAATGCAAAATCCTTCAGGGAAAATGTGTTCTTATTCATTGCTCTTTCTAGCAGAAACAAGATTACTTTTGTCTAAATTAAGTATAATTTCTACTTAATTTATTACTTTGTATTGCAATTTGAGATACACTAAGCATGAAATCATCCCATAAATATAAATTCCCTTCTCCTCTGGATGTGACAGAGTAGAATAATGTTGGCTTTTTTTCTGAAGAATCTAAAAGATGGAAAACGGACTGAAAATGGGCCATGCATTTTATTTTCTAACCTCCAAAACTGTAAGTAGTGCATTGCTGCTATTTATACATTATGACATCTGGGGCATTTTGTTATCAGAACAGACTAAGACAGAGAGCACTGAAGAACAGGACAGTGAATTATCCAATATGACCACCACATTTATGTGGCTAAGTTACCCAGAGAGCTTTATAAAATTGTGACTTCCAGAGGTGCTTCTCTGGGCTGTCTGACAATGAATGGATGTAGACTTGGTGTCTGGTGAGGTTTGGGGAGGGTTTGTTTTTTCACATGGTGGAAGGGGCCAACTAGCTCCCTTGCACATTTTTTTTAAATAAGGGCGCTAATCCCACTCATGAGTGCAGTCCCAATGACCTAATCATCTCCCAAAGTTCTCACCTCTTAATACTATTGCATTGAGGATTAAGTTCCAACATGAGTTTTGGGGGAACACAATCAGGCCATAGCATCCACTATACTTTCTTTCTGCCTGCAACGCCTTCCCAGCTCCCTAGATTAGGATTCGTGTGTTTCTTCCTTCATTTCCCTGACTCACATCCAGCATCACTTAGGGGAATTCATTGTCTCCTTCTCTCTAAGCTCTCTGAAGACAGAACTCATGCCTGACTTAAGCATGCGTCCTCAGTCCCTATCATGTTTGAGGCCATTGCAATCAATGTGTGTGTAGCTGAATTTCTGAAGTGCACTAAAGCTAGTTGAAAGTGAAGGTGCTCTCGAGTCACAGGAGACCATGAGATTAATTCACATTGGGTGTGTGCAGCTAGGATCTCATTGATTTTCTTTTATAAAGTTTGTGTTGCTAGATAATGGAGGAGTCTCTGACTGCAAATAAAAGCACCTAGGTTTTAGGGAATAAACCTGGATATGGCTATAGTTTTTAGACTTCAGAAAATGGAAAGCCAAATTAGATGAAATGGCCTCTATATTTTCTCTTCTCAATATTTTTACATCTTGATGTTCAATCTAAGCATTCTTTGATTAAAACTATATGTGATTTATAAATTTGTTAAAGACTATTTTTCATGTAAATTTGCGTTGAGTTGGGCTTTGACGAACAAGGACTTCAAAAGACAAATGATTATTTAGCCTAGATAAAGAAAAAAAAAGTAAGAAAAAACTAAGGGTGAGTTAATGCCTTACCTAAAGGGACAAGTTAGATCAAAACTGGCTGATAAACAACCATAGTTATTTTTCCAAGGGAGCTCTGGCTTCTTTATGCTTTTCCAATGAGGGTAAAGCTGTGTTACCTCACCTTTAAGATGAAATATTCCCCACATTTCTTTGGGAACCCAGGATTATGGATAGCCAAATGATGTTCAGTGCTGGATCTGGCTTTTGGGGTAGAGTTGAGGATGGAATTAGAAGAAGGAAAGAACAACAGCAAAAATGCATTCTTTCTGCTGGTTCAGGCAGACTAGCTGCTCCTTTTGGTATTCAAAGAGAAATCAAGCCCCATTTTCATTTTGAGCACATCTTCAAACAGAAAAAAGCTTTATTCAATCTCTTTGAAATATTCTCTAAAAGGACCACTTGAAATCTACTCACTTATTTTAAGATTTAGTTTTTAAAGGTTTGTGTTAGGAGGAATGTCACATTAAACACACATGGTATATGTATATGTGTAGACACACATATGTATAATGTGTGTGTATCTGGGTGTGTTGAAAACAGTTATTGCCAAAAATGTCACTCTATTTCTCAAGCCACATTAACCTTGAGATTCAATCTATGTCAACTTTGGGGTAGAGAGGGAATACGTCTTTAATTACCCTAATTACTACAATTTCTGTGACCAAATTGATATGGTATATATGCATATATGCATGACAGAATATTTTATGTATCATATTTGTAAATGTGAGTGGGGCAGAAGGCTTATTTTTCCCAACAAAAATACAGGCAATAAAAAAGAAGATTGCTACTAATTTGCATCATTATATTTGAAATCAACACTTGCTATAATTAGCAAAAAATAATTGTTGTTGAAATTTTCTAAAGGGTTTTATATAGCTTCCCATAAAGCCTCTCATTTTTCTGTCACAAGTTTTGTAGATTTCTGCTTAGAAAGGAAAAACAGGATAAAATTCATAATGATATAAAATAAGAGCAATTTATTTTTACAAGTATGTTTCCATCAGTGGCCACCCACCAACATGCTGACAGTTGATGCTTGAAAACTGCCAGGCATGTCCAACAAATAGGTATTGGTTTTAAAATTAATGTTATGATAATTAATCTTATGATAAATATATCCTGATATCCAAAACTATTAGAAGGATAAAACAAACCCCATGCCTAAGATATGAATTTGGTCAGAGCAAATTCCAGATTTTGTTCTTTCACTGATTAATGAATTTATTTTAAAAAATGCTTTCTAGCAGTTACTTTGTCTCAGGCGCTAGGCTAAATCCTAACATCACAGTCAATATGTTCACAGTCCACACAGAGCAAGATCATTATGAGACCCATGAACTGTGCTGTTGGGCCCTCCACCCAGTGCCATGAAAGGGCCTGCTGGATTAACAGAAGCCTGCTCTAGAGTACCGAGCATCTTCCACGTTGCAGTGACTCAGCATAACAATGGCAAAAATGGCTCAGCATAACAATGGCAAAAATGCCGCAGAGGGAGGTCCTGCAGTTAACCCCACCTAACCACAGGAGGGCTATCATATGCAATTACCTCCTTCAGTGCTCGTGGACAACGGGTGCCTTGCCTATGATAGGTTACAGGGGGGCGTGAATGGTCTGACCATTCGTGTTATTGGGCCCTGGCTTATCGCCCTGGAATTTCCTTTGTGGGTTTTACTTTAAAAGTGCAACTCTTTCTAAATAAAGGCGAGCTTGCTTTGACCTGTCTCCCGGCTCTGTGGTGCTAATTGAGCTAGCCACCCTGCTCAGCCCGCTCCACTGTCTGGCGGGCTGAGCAGGCTGGCCCCGACACTGTGCGGTCAGAGGTACCTGCACACAGCAGGATTTCCCCATTTGGGGAAATGACATGGCTTGTAATTTCCTATAGGTTCACCAGGTATTCATAGGGATTTGGGCCATCATGACTTTTCTGCTTTAAAAAAGCAACTTATACATAAACTATTCCATGTTTAAAGAGTGAGTTGGATAGTGTCTAAGAGGACTTGGAGAGTGTGGGCAGAGACTCAGTGAAGGTACGTGGTGTGCTGGTGGTTCAATCTGTCTGTGGATTTTTAGCCACTCATCTCAGGCTAGGCTTTGTACATTATATGGTACAGTTGTGTTCATTCACTGTTGTATATATTTTAATGGATATTGAGGTATAGCTCATATAATAAAATAAATCTATTTTAAGTTTGTGGTTCAACAAATATTAAAAAGTCATCTGTCCACATCTGAGAGGAATTTCTTCCAGGACCCCCGCAGAAACCAAAATCAGCAGATGTCCAAGTCTCACATATAAAATGGCAGAGCATTTGCATGTAAATTATGCACATCCTTCTATATATTTTAAATCATCTCCAGATTACTTAGAATACTTAATATAGCTGGCAGGTGGTTAGAGGTGTGTGTGTCTCTCATGGGATCCCCAGATGTGTTTCTGAATATACAAAGAAAGCTGTTCATTCATTCATCTGTGAGTCTTCTCAACCAATACTTTTGTACTTTGTACCACTGTGGAGCTCAATCCCAGCACCACACACAAAAAAAGAAAGAAACTAGGAACAAAACTACTATAGGACCCAGTCATACCACTCCTTGGTATTTTTCCAAAATAATTCAATTCAAAATACTATAGTGTTACATGCATATCCATGTTTATAGCAGCACAATTCACAGTAGCCAAATTATGGAGCCAACCTAAGTGTCTGTAAAAAAATGAATGGATGACAAAAATGTGGTATATGTACCCAATGGAATTTTTCTCAGCTACAAAGAACAAAATTATGTCTTTTCAGAAAAATGAATGAAGCTAGAGAATATTATGTTAAGTGATATCAGCCAGTCTTGGGAAGACAAAGTCATATGTTTCCTTTCATATGTGGAAGCTAGAGAGAAAATAGGAAACAAAAGGATTTCCTATAAATGAGACCAGTGGAATAGTGCAAGGAGATTGGGGGAGGAAATTGGGGAAGGGAAAAAGGAAGATTGAGGAAGGAAACAGCTCAAATGATGCTTTGTCCATATATGAAGATATCCCTACCAATCTCACTAATATTTGTACGGGGGTAAGGGTGTGAGGTAGGAATCTAGAGGGAAACGCACCAAGTGCTGTGTGCATGTATGTCTGTATCACTTTGAACCTCACTATGATATATCATTATAATATACCAATAAAAATATGTTAAAATTATTTTCAGTCTGTGGTTGCTTACATCAACAGACATGGATTCCACAGATACAGAGGGCCGACTGTATCTTATTTTACAGTTCTGGAGGTCAGAAATCCTAACATCAGGGTTGTGTATTTTCTGGAAGCTCGAGCAGAGAATTGGCTTCTTTGTCTTTCCAGCTTCTAGAGCTGCCCGCATGTTCTGGCTCATGGCCCCTCCCACACATCACAGCATTCTCTGCTCCCTTCATGCAGCCCCTTCTTTGACATTGACCCTCCTGTCTCCCTCTTACAATGCAATCTCTGTGATTACATCAAACCCAGTCAGGTAATCCAGGATCATCTTCCCGCCACAAGCTGCTTAACTTAATTGTATCTGCAAAATCCCCATTTGCTATATGGTAGGCACCAGGTATTAGGAAATGGTAATCTTTTTTTAGGGGGAGCATTATTTTGTCTGCCACAGAAAAGCTATGCGTTTGAACCAATTATAATCTGGTTTCTATGTTATTATTATAAATAAAACATACCATCAATTCTGACCTAGAGTTGAAATAATTAGGAATAATGGAGTTTAGGAAGTCAGAGACCTCCAGGAATTTTAGGATGCTTCTGACACATCCCTTTTTATCACATATTCATATTAATATATAACATGTTGTTAAGAGAGCGAAAGATGAAAGGAAGTTTGCAAATGTAGTTCAAGATGATTTTATCATATTTTCATCTCCAACTCATCAAATGTCTTTATATAAAACTTCAAATTGTTTTAATAATTTTTTCAGAGAATTAAAAATGTAAAATATGCTTACCTAGGCTTTTTGTCTCTTTAGAGCAAGGATTATTCAAACCTTTGATATCTTATTAGAAAAGGACCATTTGAAAAGAACATCCTGAGAAAGTCTCTCTAACTTGTCATTTCATAACAAGTCACAAAGATTATTTTTACAACAAAATAAAAATGCACACACATGAGGATTTGAAAGCAGTTAGAAGTTAAGTCTACACTATGATATATATTTTGTTCTAAAACCAATACAATATTATATTTTCTGATTAGTTGATGATTAACCATATTTGTATTCATCAACTTGAAAAAAATTGAAAGAACTAATAATTTATTACAAGAAAAAGTCAACATTTGCCACTATGTAATATGAATTAAAGATTTTATTAAATGACCTTTGTAATAAAGTCCTTAACATCATAATGATCTAATGTAGAAATGCTTTAACCTAAAACCCCTTCTCCATCACACACCATAAATTTTCTAAGAGGGAACATAAATTATAATAAAATAGTTCATGAGTCAAACAATATTGGGATTGCTTACATGGGATTAAGGGAGCTCGGAAGTGAGTCCTCAGTTGAGTTGGGAGGACTGGGTTTAGTGAAAACTTCCTGGATTGGATGAGTATAGAGTAAATTATGAAAGTACAAACAGGATCCATCCAGCAATGCACTAGTAGAAAGGAAGAGATTGGGGAGGTCATTTCAAGCAAGGAGGATAGCTCAAGAAAAATTGATACTGGGGTGCTAGTTGTAACCAAAATGAAAAATGACACACATTCATGGGGGGCAGAGCCCTCACTACCCAATCACCCTCAAGGTCCCACCTCTTAAATACCATTTTATTTTTATTTACTTATTTATGTATTTATTGGTACTGGAGATTGAATTCAAGGTCATTCTACCTCTGAGCTACACACTAGCTTTTTTAAAATTTTATTTATTTATTTTTATCTTTTAAGCAGGGTCTTACTAAGTAACTGTGTGCTGGCCTCAGACCTGAAATGCTTCTCTCTCAGCCTCCCAAGTACTGAGATTATAGGCATGTACCACCACACCAAGCCGAATTAAGTTTATAACACATGAAATTTGGGAGATAAAGTCAAACCATAGCAATAGGTTTGAAAATTAAATTAAATTTACCCCGAATATGCCTGACACATTATATGTACTCATAAGAATGAAGTTTAAAAATATTTAATAATCTATAAAGAGCTAGATTCCAAGTACTCTTACTTAAAAGAGTATAATCCTTTAAAAATGTAGTTAAACACCTTTTTCCATGAAAGGATTTGATGTAGCTTTTAACACTGAAAAAACAAGAACTCAAAATTGAAACTCATATTGTGAATTGCTTTTAGTTATTTTGTTGATTATCATAAAATTTTTCACCAGGAAGTATGTTTTATTTATTTTCCATTTATAATATTTTTATCTCTAAGTAATTTCCCTGCTTTTATTAGTCCCTACTGTAGCCTCATTGCAAATTTAAAATGTAATTTCAGCTGACCACATTTTTTTCCTGAAAGAATTTAATGGATTCCCAAAATATCACAATGCCCAACATGAATTCGACATCTTACAAATCAAATGTTCACAATGATTGAATTTTCTGGGCTAGCTTTGTAAGCCACTTGAAATTTATATTTGTCGAGAATGTTACTATTTGATGCTGCAGCCTCTCATGTAGATTTTCAACATCTTTCTCCCCAAATGGGGTCATGCCTACCATCTCAGAAAAAATATAAATTGAGTTTTCCCTTCATTAACTGGGTTTCTCTCCTCAATAGCATTTTACATCTGTACCTCTTCATACATTATTTATAATTTGTGGGTTTCCTTTGAAATAGGCTTTCAAAGCATCTAGAAAAATGATCTCAACCTTTTTGACATTTACGTCTCCTACAAATAGGAAAGGGATATGAATTCAGGCATTCCTCTTTTGGCAAGTAAATATAGAATGACTATTTGTTTTGAAAAAAAAAATAAACAAGCCCCAGGAGAAATGGAAGTGTAGCTTAGTTTCTTCCATCAGACATATGTTGTGTTTATTTCCAGAAAAATGAGGAAAAGCAGCATATTTTGGTTAAATAAAATACACAGGCCACCAAGCGGAGCTTCACTGTGGGTGCTGCCAACGCTGTACCCAGGGAGAGGATGGACCAGGAGTGGGTGTGGAGGATGTTTATTAAGGTTGCTCTTGGGGTGAATGTAGGAGGAGAGGGAAGGAAGAAAGCAACAATAGGCAGAGAAACGAGTCAGCTGAGATGCAGTCTGCTATGTAGTGAGCCCCTCTGCAGCATGAGGAACCTTGAGACACCATGCCCCGCAGAGCTGTCTCAGACAGGAGCAAGTGTGCCACGCCCGTTGTGCCTTGGATGAGGAAGCTCCCAGCTTTGAGCCCACCCCCAGCAGTATTCCCAGTAATGGGGGCAAGGAGTCCTCTGTTCCTGGGAGAGGATCTGGGATATATCACAGTATCCACTGAAGTGCTAAGAAGAAGGAATTTCACGGTGAGAAATACAGATTCGTGAGAAATCGTCCAAGTGGTTCTCCATTCAGTTCAACATAGTTTTAATCACTGTGTTGTGTGCATTGTGCTGGAGAGACTCAGGCTATTCCAAAGAGATTACATCTTGTCTTTGTCCTTAGGTAACCAACAACTTGTGGAGAGTTGAGACAGGAATCCATGACCACACTGCAAAGTACACTATGTTGAACGGCATAAAAAATGTAAGCGATGTCAGGAGGTTCCAGAGAAGAAATGATCAGGTGAGGAAGGGGTGGCCAGGGATGGCTTTGGGTTATGGAAAGCATTTGGAATGGGCCTTGTCTTAGGCCGTATTCTGTTGCTATAACAAAACACCTAAGGCCAGCTTATTAATAAGGGAAAAAATTGCTTTGGCTCACGGTTCTGGAAGGTGGAAAGTACAAGATCATGCACTGGCATTTGCTGGGCATTTGGTGAGGGCCTTGTCGTTGCATCATAACGTGACGCACGGTATCACATGTCAAGACAGAGCAACTATGCTAGCTCAGATCTCACTTCCTCTTCTTATAAAGATAATAATACCGTCACTGTGCCTGCCCTCATGACCTCATCTAATCCTATTTACCTCCCAAACACCCCATTTCCAAATACCATCAACATACGAATTTTAGGATTAAGTTTCCAGCATATAACTTTTGACAGACACATTCAAATTATTGCATACCTTAAGGAATTAAACAAATTGAAACAAAGTAGATGATAAAGGATGTCCAGACAGAAGAGATAAAGCTACTTCCAGTGGGGTTTTAGTGACTTGTTCATTATCAAGGACTTAAGAAATCCTGTAAAAAAAATGCACGCTTTTATTGTATAAACAACATCATAGCCATTGACATGAAGGGTATTTTGCTGGTCTTAGAAACCTATCATTAGTAAAATAAAAGAAGCACTGGTACCCACATTGCAAACTGCACATCAAGAATCCATCTCTTCATCATCTGTCAGGAAGGATGAAACAGTATCCTAAGTTTTCAAAACAGCAGAAGCTTCTTACAATTTAGATTTACTAGAATAGGAGCAAATAAACCTATAATGTATATGTAAACTTGTCTCCCCATATGCTGGCAGCTGCATGGATCTATTTCTCCCCATGAATCTATATTTCTCCCATTCCCAGCTGAGCCTCAGGCAACAGTCAAAAGATAGATATCTCTAATAACCTACTTGTGGTGCTCGGAGAAGCAAAGTCACAACCACCTCCAGCTCATCCACCTTCCGCCCACCCTCACCTTAGTTGTGCAAGCAAATCACACCTAATGATCACACAATGTCTGCAGGGCAGTTGCTCTCCGCCATAGCACTTGGCTCCCCAGGTCTCTCACTGGGTCTACTGTGCTGTTCTCTAATGATTACTTTCGCATAGTGTCTTGTTGACCAGCTTGTAAATTCCTGCACTGTCAATCTCCCACAGCACATCCCAGAACCATGCCTCAGCAGATTTGGAGGAACTATCTTTCATTATCTGGGCACCTCCTGCAAAGAGAATGTGACCAGAAATTGCCAAAGGTAGGCATAATGCAATGCCTCATTGCAGACACCACGATGCAATTCAAATCAAGAGTCAGTGCTACAACTTGCACGCTCGCTGGTCACCTCCGCTTCTTAGGTGCCACACTCTCCTCTGAGCTTATGCCCATGCAGGAAGCGGGCAGGAAAAAGTGGAGACACGGAGGATGCTGAGGTGTGTAAGAGGATGGGCAACAGGATGTTAGAAAGAAGATATTCTAAGTTGTCCTTAAGACTGTGATGTATCTTTTTCAGTCTCCCCATAAAGTCTTTAGTAAAATATAAAGTAATGAATAGCCTTGCTGTTAGTCCTTATGTGAGCATTTAATCTACACCCCCACCCCTGCCTTTCATTTCCAGGACTGGTGAATCTCCAGGAGTCAGCTCATATCGTTTGCTCTGATTTTTTCTTTTATCTTCTGGCTTACAGGGGTGTACTTTACTTTTCTTAGTGATGAGTTAGGGTTTTAAAAAGTATTTTTTGTGGCAACATTTCTAAGTGCTGGTTTACTTTGGGGTAGAAGTGAGAAGCTCTGAGTTCTTTAACGTGGACATAGAAGACAATGTCCTTCAGGCGCTAGTCATTTGAGTTATGTTGCTCAGAACAGTAGCTTCAAACCTACACCCGCTAATATACCTGAACGTTGTTTCTATCAGCACTTTTGGTCCGATTCCCTCGAAACCAGGAAGATTCTTTGTGCTCTGCCTTGAGGAAGAAAATTAGACTTCTATGTACATCCTCTGTGTTCTGGCTTTGCCTTGACTTCCTTGTGTTTTTGGTTTTTATCATAATTTTCATATATCCAGTTTCCTCAATTCATTTTAAAATATCTTTTAAATCTGTTGCCTTAAAGCCATTTATAATGAGGTTAGAAAAATAAGAGGATTAAGGAAGAAAGAAGAAAGAAGGAAGGAAGGCTCAACACAGTGAGCCATGGTAAAAATAATTGTTTTCTCTATGGAATTGCCCAATGACCTTAAATTTTGGCATCATCCCAATTCCAAATAATCATCACTTCCAAAAGTGACAGAAGTTTCAGTTTTGGAGCATTGGCAGAACTTTTCCACCACTGTAGCCATTGCCATTACTTTGTCACATTTAATAAGAAAATAAGAAATAAGTCAATTAACGGCCTGTTTCATAGCTGTTTATGGGAGGAAGGAAGGAAGGAACAAGAAAGAAAGAAAAATAGAAAGATGGCATCTGTGAGCCCAATATCTTCCTCCTGATTTAGCTTCCAGAAACTCTTCTTGCATATTAAAATTTTAGCCACTGCTTCATTTAGAAAGGGGATACCACATTAGGGGTGTGTGTGTGTGTGTGTGTGTGTGTGTGTGTGTGCATTTCAAACCCTTCACCCCACCACCCATCCAAGAATGTGGAGGAGCCATTTTTACTAATATTGAGTTTTACTTCCTTAATGGAATTTGGAATGAAGGAAGCCTATTGCTTCCCACAAGAGTGGTCAGATATTTTTTAATCTGCTGTGAGTTTCTTTTATATAAATATATGTACATACACTTTTATGGGTGCAGTATAATTGTACATCATAGTGAAATTCAAAGTGATATATTCACACATGCACACAGCACTTGGTTTATTTCCTTCTGCATCTGACCCACTCCCCCGTCTCTCCCCACACATGTGAGATTGGTAGTGATAACTTCATATAAAAACATAACATTTGAAGTGTTTCCTTCATCAAGCCTCCTTCCCTGCCCCTCCCAATCCCCTTTCACTGTTCTAATGATCTTTCTCCTCATTTATCTGAAATTCACTTTGTTCTTTATTTTCTTTCTAGGTTCCATGTATGAAGGAAAACATATGATTCTTGACTTTCTGAGATGGGCTGATTTCACTTAGCATAATACTTTCTAGTTCCATCCATTTACCTACAAATGACATAACTTTATGTCTGAGTCAAATTCCATTGTATGTATATGCTATATTTTTTTATCCATCCATCTGTTGCTGGACACCTAAGTTGGTTCCATAATTTGGCTATTGTAAATTGTGCTGCTAAAAACATGAGTGTTCAGATTTAATACAACTTAAGAACCATTGTTGTCTATGAAATCATATCATTCATAATAAATTAGAGGAGATGTAATTCATTTTTGTGTACGTGTGTGGCTTGGGTTGCAATTGTATTCCACTAAAGAAATTTTGCATTTGCTTTCGTGTGCATGCGTGTGTGTGTGTGTGTGTGTGTGTGTGCGTGTGTGTGTGTGTGTGTGTGTTAGTTACTGGGGATTCAACCCAGGAACATTTTATCTCTGAGCTACACCCCTTATTTTTTGTTTCAGATCAGCGTTTTGTTAGGTTACTGATGGTCTAACTACATTGCCGAGGCTGTCCTGAAACCTGTGATCCTCCTAAGTCTCCCAAGTACTGGAATTTTAGGCATGCACCACCACTTTTGGCTACATTTGCTTTTGATAGGTATATTAGTCAGCTTTTTTTTTTGTGTGTGTGTGTGTCACTGTGACCAAAATACCTGACAAGAACACCTTAGAGGAGGAAAAGTTTATTTGGACTCTTGGTTTCAGAAGTACAGTCCATGGCTGGCTGGCTCCAAGGCAGAGCCATTACTGCAGCAATATGACATGAGGGAGGTACCCTCAAATCGTGGAAGCTGGAAGCAGATAGAGCAAGAGGAGGGGGCGAGGGACAGATATAGTTCCCAAGGACACACCCCCAGTCACCTACCTCCTCCATCCATGCCCCAACTCTGCACCTTGCTGCATTGCCAACACAGTAGCATTTCTAGGGGCCATTCCACATTCAAACCATGACAACGGGCATCCCCGGAATCTTACCAGCCTGGAAAATTTGTGTTCTCAGTTTGGGGGCTCTGAAGATACAAAAGTATACAACAACAACAACCAACCAAACAAACAAAAACCACCACCAGCAACAACCCATCGATACCCAGTTTTTCTCCATACCACTTTAAGCCTAGGAAAAATTGTAAATAATCTTTTTCTTTTCCTTGTAGCTATTGGCTTTTTTTCCCTATTCTATTCTTTCACAAAATATAAGGTATGTACCCTTTAATAGTGGCTTAATAGTGCTAGTTAGGGAGTCATTTTGTGTTTGTGTGTGTGTGTGGTACTGAAGATTGAACCTGGAGGCATTATACCTCTGAGCTACACTCCCAGCCCTATTTTATATTTTACTTGGAAACAGGGTCTCACCAAGCTGTGGGGGGTCTCATGAGGTTGCTAAGGATGGCTGTGAACCTGTAATCCTCCTGTCTCAGCCTTCCGAGTACTGGGATTACAGGTGTGCACCACTACACACGGCTAGGGAGTCAATTCCAACCCCAATTCTTTTAGGCCAATATCTTGTTATTAGTCCATATATGGTCATTTAATCTAACTCCTTTGATTACTGGGACTGGAGAATCTTCAGGAGTCAGTTCCCATCTTTTGCTCTGAGTTTCCTTTTCTTTTCCTTTTGATTCATGGGGATGCCTCTGACTTTTCTTAGTGATGGGTTAGAATTTTAGAACTGTTTTTTTTTCCCCCAGCAACATCTCCAAGTGCTAAAGGAGCAGAAGCAATTTTAAGAAATCAAGTCTATCACCTTTCTGGAACTCTTTCAGTGACACTGTTAAAAAAATTTTTATGTATTAATGAGTCAGTAAAGTGACTGTGGAGTTGGGGCTGATTCCAGGCATAACATCATCTTGGAGGAGCTTTTGCTTCAGGATCAGCAATAAAACATCTCATGGGCTGTGACTATCACCTCCCAAAGACCATGTCTACACACTGATCTCAGGATTAATAGAAAGTGTGTTAACTTCTCCAATATTTCTAGAATATATCATCATATAAGCCTCAATGGTCATCTTACCAAGCCACTGGGCGTTAGACTGACCTTCTCTTTTGCCTTTATTATCCAAATGCATTAAAAGTAAGAAAATTTGCTTTATTTATTTAACCACCCACTTATTATTTAGATAAGTTCATTTTTATGTGACAATACTGAATAATGCTGAATAAAACAGAGATCATGTGATGAAATATGAATTAAAGGTGCCTCCTTTTGCTAATGGGTAGAATGAGGTTCTGAAATGTCTAAAGATTTCTAAATATGTGGGTGTTGATAAAGTGGCAATTTGGAAGTGCCTTCCTTGAAGGAGAATGGCCAGGTTAGGAAGAGCTTCAACACTTTAGAAACCATTCCTTTACTTTTTTAAGAAATCAAGGTTTAAGAACTGCACAACTGCAGGTGGCTTTTCTTTGACTATGAATTAAATTTCCATTAGTCTTTCCTGCTCCCTGGAGTTTGATCAAGAGTGAAAGCCAGTCAAATACAACAAAGAGCCACCCTCTCTAATGTAAAATCTTAAGTAGTATTTGAAATTTAGCACCTAAAATAAAATGCCCTGAGGAACAATGTAAAAAAAATGCCAAATGCTGAATTTCTGGGAATTTAGAAGAGATGTCTACTTATGTCTTCATTGGAAAAATGGCAATTTCCCTCAATGTGCTCATGCTCAGCCAGGAATAGGCCTAATACTTACAAGATCTTTCACCACTTATCATGATTTTCTGACTCTGCTTTTATCAAAAAGTAATTTTCTTTCTCCAACCTTCAGCCATTATTCTCAGTCTTTGGAGGCTGTTTAAATTGTCACACTGAGATGTGCATCCCAGCTTACTGGTATCCTTGCATAAATGGGCTACTGTGATGAACACTTGGTAAGAGACCATAAAATGATGTCATTAACATGGATCATATTGATTTTTTTGACAGCAAGTTTTATCTAGTTTTACTTGAATGAACTCATCTTCCAAATTATTTTAATGAAGTGAACACATAGCTTAAACTTTTTGATGATCTCACAGACCCATTCAATATATATAAATCAATAAAATTAACATTTGCTCAGCACATTTGTGATTAGAGCTAATTCTGAGGCAGCCTGCACATTTTAGCATGACATCACAAACAACTGAAGCATTTTTTAAAACTATATTCATTTATTGGTGCATTGTAGTAATACATTTTGGCAAGTGTCAGAAGCATGCATGCACACATTGCTCATTTAGCCCTCCCTCAAATCCCACCCTATTCTCTCCCCCTTCCCTCCTTTTCATGCTCAGCATAGTGATTGATTCTGATAAATTTGTGTATATACATCATGTGCATTAGTGTGTTTCCCTCTTCCCCCCTCCCATCTCCCTCAGTGAGGTCACCTTCTTGCTCATCTAAAGTTTTCTCCTTTGTCTGGGGTCCCTTCTAAGGTCCATTCTCCCTAGCTTCCATATATTAGGGAGAATATCTGACTTTCCACTCTTTGTGACTGACTAATCTCACTTAGCATAATGTTCTCCAGTTCCATCCATTTCCCTGTAAATGATGTAATATTGTTCTTCTTTATGGCTGTGTAAAATTCCATTGTGTACATATCCCATAGTTTTGTAATCCATTCATCAGTTGATGGGCATCTTGGCTGGTTCCAAAGTTTGACAATTGTGAATTGTGCAGCTATAAACATAGATACACATGCATTATTCTGGTAGTTTGGTTTCAGTTCTTTTGGGTAGATGCCTAGAAGTGGTATTGCTGGGTCATATGGTAGGTTCATTCCCATTCTTCTGAGGATCCTCCACACAGTTTTCCAAAGTGGTTGCACTAATTTGCAATCCCACCAACAGTGTATTAGAGTTCCTACTTCTCCACATCCTCGCCAGCACTTGTTGTTATTTGTGTTTTTAATGATTGCAATTCTAATTGAGGTTAGGTGAAATCTCAGGGTAGTTTTGATTTGCATCTCTCTGATTGCTAATGATGTTGAACATTTTCTCATACATTTATTGGCCATTTGTATTTCTTCTTCTGTCAAGTGTCTATTTAGTTCACTTGCCCATTTTTTGATTGTGTTATTTGTTTTTTTAGTGGTGATTTTTTTAAGTTCTCCGTATATTCTAGATATAAGTCCTCTATCAGAGGAGGAGCTTGGCAAAAATCTTCTCCCATTCTGTCGGCTCTCTGTTGAGGTTCTTGATTGTTTCCTTTGCTCCACAAAAGCTCTTCAGTTTAATGCAATCCCACGTATTGATCCTCATGTTAATTTCCTGTGCCTTTGGGGTCTTGTTGAGGAAGTCTTTACCTGTGCCTATGTGTTGAAGTGTTGGACCTATGCCCTCTTCAAGTAGCTGCAAAGTTTCTGGTCTGATTTGTAGATCTTTGATCCATCTTGAATTGACTGTTGTACTAGGTGAGAAAGTGGGGTTTATTTCTATTTTTCTGCATATGGTTAGCCAGTTTTGCCAGCACCATTTGTTGAAGAGGCTATCTTTTTTCCAGTGGATGTCTTTAGCCCCTTTGTCAAAAATCAATTGACTGTAGGTGTGTGGACTTGTTTTGGGATCTTCTATTCTGCTCCACTGGTCTATGTGTCTGGTCTTATGACAATACCATGCTGTTTTTATTACTATGGCTTTGTAGTATATTTTGAAGTCAGGTATTGTGATGCTTCCTGCATGGTTCTTGTTTCTGAGAACTACTTCGGCTATTCTGGATTTTTTGTTGTTCCAAATAATTTAAGGACAGATTTTTCTATGTCAGTGAAGAATGACTTTGGTAATTTAATGGGTATTGCATTGAATCTGTAGATCACTTTTGGAAGAATGGCCATTTTGATGATATTTATTCTGCCTACCCAAGAGCATGAGAGATCTTTCCATCTTCTAAGATCTTTTCAATTTCTTTTTTCAATGTCTTAAAATTTTCCTTGTAGATGTCTTTTACCTCTTTGGTTAGGTCTATTCCCCAGTATTTTATTGTATTGGGGGATATCATGAGTGGAAATGTTTGTCTCTTCTGATAAGTTTAGGTTTGAAACCTAATTTGTCTGATATCATAGTTGCTACTCCTGCTTGTTTTCGAGTTCCATTAGGATGGATTACCTTGCTCCATCCCTTCACCTTTAGTTTTTGCGTATCTTTACTTGTAAGGTGTGTTTCTTGCAGGCAGCATATAGATGGATTGTGATTTTTAATCCATTTTTCCACCTTATGTCTTTTGATTGGGGAGTTGAGGCCATTTATATTCAGTGTGATTATTGAGAGATGGATTTTTAATTCCTAACATTTTGAGTTTTAATTTCTGTTTGAGGTAGTGTTTGCTCTTTTCCTAGATGTTTGTTTGATGGAAATCACTGTTTCTCTGGTTCTGGCGTTTCCTTATTATTTCTTCTTTGTAATTAATCTCTTTGTGTATTTTCTCTAGTGCTGGTTTGGAAAACATAAAGTCTTTCAGCTTCTGTTTGTCATGTTTTTATTTCCCCATCAAATTTGATAGGTATCTTTGCTGAGTAGATAAATCTTGGCTGGAAATTGTTCTCTTCCAGAGTTTGGATTATGTCACTTCAGGCCCTCTTCGCTTTCATGACTTGGTTTGGAAGGTCAGGAGTGATTCTTATTGGTTTGCCTCTGAATCTTACTTGGTCTTTTACTCTCACTGCCTTTAAGATTCTCTCCTTGGCCTCTACATTAGTCAATTTGGTTATTATTATGTGGCATGGTGAACCTTTCCTTTGATCTTGTCTATTAGGGGTTCAATATGCTTCCTATACCTGTGTGTCAACCTCTTTGTCTATGTTTGGTAATTTTCTAATATTACTTCTCTGAATAGATCATTGATTCCTTTGGTTTCAGCGTCTATTCCCTCTTCTATGCCTATTATTCTTAGGTTTTCTCTTTTAAGACTGGCTGAGATCTCTTCAATGTCCAATTCATGCTGTCAAATTGCTTTTTCTAATTTATATACTATGTGTTCATTTTTGGAGAGGTCATCTTCTAAGAGTCAGATTCTGTTTTCCATGTGGTCTAGTCTATTATTGATGGTCTGTATTGATGCCTTCATTTCAATTATTACATCGTTTACTTCCTTCAGAGCTTCTTTTTGATTCCAGTTCAGGGTGTCAGAATCTTTGTTTATTTGATCCTTCATTACTTTCAGGCTCTTTCTGAATTCTTTTCGGAAATCCTGTATCATTTCTACTATTAAAGTACTGAATTGTTTCTGGCAATCGTTGCACTTCTGTGTTGGCGGGCTCTGTTGTTGTGGGGTTGTGGGAGCTCATTGTTTCTTTGCTATTCTTCCTTTTCATGATTTCAGATTTTTTATGTTTATACCTTTGTTGCTTTTGGTAGCTCTCTCTCTCTCTCTCACTCTAGGTTTCCTATGTCTAATCTCTCTCCCTTTATAGTTTCTTATCCTGGAGGTAGATAGTTGCTACTAGGTGAGCCTTAAAGGTGAATAGCCTTTACTGAATGGTTATTCTCACTTGCTTGGTATAATGTCCATTTGCAGGCCCAATTCTCAGTCTCCTTCAGTGATTGGGACCCTTGCCTGATGCCTCTCACTACCTGTGCAGGCGACCAGTGCCGCTATTGCCCCTCTCACTGCAAGCATGGGTCTCTACTTGGGCTGTCCCTATGTCTCTCTCTGTCTACACCTATGGCAGGTGTCACCAACAGGGGCCCAGGCTTGTGTCTCTCTTTGCCTACAGAAGTGGCGGATGTCGCTTTGACCCGATTTTGTGCAAACACGGAACTCCACGTTTTCCACAGAGAGGGCTGGTTTGGTCCAATTTTCCCCAGGTACCACAGCTGTATGTCCTGTTAGCAATCCCCAGGGACTCTATTAAGGCACTGTGATCTGCAGGCTGCAAGTCTGTCCCACCCAAATGTCACTAGGGACCATCTATTATCCATGCATTTACTGTGTTCCACAGCAGACCCCACTCCCACCCCCGCCAGGGCAATCCGCAGTCTCAGCCCCCGTGAGTCTCTGTGTCCATGCTGGGTGGTCTCCCCCTGGGGTGGCTCGTTGACTTCCGGTCTCGTTGAGCGCTGCTCTTAATCTCTAGAGGAGGGTGTGGGCTCAGCCGCTGCCGCAGGTTCTGGTCAGGCCTCCGGGCCCTGGGGACTCTGAGGAGCGTGGATGGAACTGCAGCTCGCTTTTGTCGCTGCTGCTCTGTAGTGCTGGTTCTAGAAGAGCTCCCTGGCTTCTTTGTTGGTGGCTGCAGAAGCCGCAATGCCGGTAGCCACCGACGCGGTCTGACCAAGATGGCGGCGCCGCCGGCGCTTCCGCCGCCGCAGCAGTTCGGGTGTGTGTGTCGCGTGGAGGAGTCGCTGCTGCCTTCACTCTGCTATTCTGCAGCTGCTGGACTCACAGCAGGTCGCTGGCGTCTCCGTTGGTCTTGTGTGGAAGCCACAATGCTGGAGCCGCCGGCAAGGTCCTGCCGAGATGGCGCCGCCGCAGCCGCTGTGGCCGCCGTTTGGTGTGTCGAGTGTGGCGGAGCCGCTGCTCGCTCTCGTCTCTGCTGATCTGCAGTCGAGCTCACAGCAGGTCTCTGGCTTCTCTGCCGGCGGCGTGTGGAAGCCACGATGCCGGGAGCGGCTGGCGCGGTCCGGCCAAGATGGCGCCGCCCCGTTCCTCAGGTAAGGGGCTTGGAGCTTTTTACTTTCCTCTGTTTTGTCTTCTGGCTTTGCTTCCGTCATGTTTCAAATTTTTCATTGTTTAATTCAAGTTTTTGTTGATTTTTTTCTCCTGTCGAGAAGTTGCTTTCACGGCGATTGAGACCCAAGTCTCAGAGAGATGGTAATGTGTTGTCTCCCTTAGTCGCCATCTTGGACCCGAGGCTAGAGATTTGCGGTCCAGTATTTCAAACTCAAACTGAGCTAGTTCTGGAGGCAAGGAAGTCCAAGATTAAGGTGCTGGCAGATCCAATGTCTAGTGAGGGCCTGCTTCTTGGTTTGCAGTTGGCTGTCTTCTTGTCTGAAGCATTTAATATTAGATTATCATTCAGTAAGTAGCTACTGTGCAGTATACTTACCCCAAATCCTTTTAAAATCATTTAAGATAGTTATTATCATCCCCACTTTACAGGTGAGAAAACGAATGTTGGAGAGTTAAGTTATTGGCTAAGTTAAGCTATGACTTTCTCCCAGGGCTTTTATATTCCAAGCATCTTTTCCTGTTGTTATCTTGCTTACACTTGGCCCTGACAGGAACCAAGGCAATATCTAAATGACATGTGCAGACTTGGCTTATGAATAAGGGATCTCAGTTGTGACCCTAAGGACACATCCAGACTAGGATGATCTTGATTGCCTGTTTAAAAGACACTGGGGAAGAAGTACCGGAAAGGATAGGAATTCCCAGCTCTGGCTTCCTCCTGGCAGAACCTTCCTCCTGGCTTATTGTAGCTTTTCCTTTTTGGCAGAAGGGTAAGTTTAGTTAACAATCAGTGAGCAGATACTTCCTAAGTAAACTACAGGGATGTTAGGACCGGAAACATAAAACACATAAGGTTCATTCTCTGACCTTGAGGAATTGTCAATTTAATCTCTTCTACTTCCACTGCTGTCCCTTCCACCCCAACCAGAGGAAATTTGGAGACACATTACTTACACTTTGATGTGTAATGCAGGAATTTGGAAGCTGCATGTCCCAGGCCTGCCCTGTCACTCACGGGCTGCTAGTCTGGGTCACAGCCCCTAGGTGAGATGTCCACGGGGTAAACGCTCCTTGTCATGTTATGCAAGTGTCCTTCACCTTTGCTTCATTGGCTGGAGGCTGAGGGCTGCCCTTTGGTGCAGGAAGCACAGAGGTTGCTCCCTGTTCTTGAGTGTCTCCATATTAAAGTCACTTTAGTTCTTAGAGAACATCATGTTAATTGAGATCAACCAGATTCAGGAAATCAAGGGCTGCCTTTTTTCTCTCATATGTGGAAGCTGAAGAGAAAATAGGGAAGAAAAGGGACCTCATAAAAAGCAGGAGAGAGAGCAGTAGAGTAATGGAAAAGGATTGGGGGAAGAGGAACAGAGGGAAAGGGAGGTACGGGGAAGGGAACAGACCAACTAATCTCATGTGCATATATAAATGTATAACTATGAATCTCATGATCATGTACAGGGAGGGAGGGGGGAGGCATCTGAGGGGGAGACGTGGGGGAGGGAAACAGACCAAGTGATGTTGTGTGCACATATGAATGTATCACTATGAATCTCATATGATATATATTTACGGTATACCAATCAAAAGTTAATTTTTTAAAAATTCATTTTAGTTCCTATACACCTAATTTCATAATTTGATGGGTATCCATTTTGTAAAATGCATATTTGTTACAGGCAATAACAACGTGAGGATAAATAATTTTTAAAAAATGTTTCCACTTCAGGCTCTAAGAGAGCATCTTATGCCATCTTTCTAAGTTTTTTCTCCTTGTCTTTGGTGATATTCTCTGTGCTGACAACAAACATAATTTATCTTGCATTCTAAAACATGTGGAAATTAAAACTAAAATTTTACTTTGATATAGAGCCGTTGAGCAGTTCCGGTTCTTATGAATACCTTCCTGTATGATGGAGTCCTGGGCCCTTGACATATACTTGACATATGCCATCTGATGTAATCATTGTGTCAGGGAGGGGCAGGAGGAGAGAGCAGCCGACATGCCCATCATCGCGCAACTTCGTAAGTAACAGAGCTGGAATGTTCCCAGGGCATCAGAGCACTCCTGATAGCTCTGTGATACCCTGATTTTCCTCATGGATGACACAAATTCTATTCTCCAAACATTCTTGGAAGCAGTTGGGACACAAGAAAAAGGATCATATACTTACATACCTACAACCTAAGTTAGTGGTCTTAAGACTTGTTTATTATGTGCTCCCTTAAAGAAGCTTTAAAAATACATATTATTGCATATTTTTAGGTTGGCTTCTAAAATTCTTCATCATAAATTTAAATATCTATGATGGTGCAATTTCTTGAATATTATAAATACTGATGATTTTAAATGAAATTTTTACCAATTACACGCAGGCACTGGATTTAATTACCATAGTAATTTGATGCTCACCATCATCCATTTAAGTCATATATGAATGAGTTCCTCCACAGTTTGAAATTTGACATGATTACTTTTTCTCTTTTAACTTGTATTACCACTCTATGTACTTCACAGAACTGTACTATTATCTATTCTTACGCGTGAAAATCTTCTGATGTTCACTTTCTAGTATCTGCTAGTGATAGTTGGCAGTTTTTAGAATTAGTTCACATATCCATAGATGAAAATTATTTATTTTTATACAAAGATATCCTCTAGCATCAATTCTTGTACATTTAAAAAATTCTACATTGCATATCTTATTCATATAAATAAATATGTGAAGAAATGCATGGAATTTTATTATTGCAATGTCACCCAGTTTTTGAACTCCTGGGTTATATGCCGAATAAATCCTACTATGATCAGTAATTATTTTAATGATTCTATCAGCTTATGACTCAATTTGTTTCTCCTTTATGTATTAGAAGTAAGGAAATAGAAACCACTTCACACGGAAAGGATTTGTTACTAGCCATTAGTAATTCACTGCCTCAGCTTCTGGGATCTATACCTAAAAGCCTTTACTGAAACCTGTCAAATGATCATTAATCATGGCAACCTCTCTCTGACTCAGAGGCACCTGTTTTAACTGATGTTTTCCAGAAATAGTTGGAAAATAAAAAATATTAATCCATAGTCTTAATTTGCCGGAGTTGCCATAACCAAATGCCATAGACTGGATGGCTTAAAAAAAAAAACAGTAATTTGTTTCTCATAGTGCTAGAGACTGGAAGTCCAAGATGAAGGTACTGGCCAATTCAGTTCCTGTGAGGACTCTCTTTCTGGCATACCCAGAGCCAACTTCTCTGTGTGGAGAGAGGGAGAGAGAGAGAGAGAGAGAGAGAGAGAGAGAGAGAATATTCTCATTCTCTCCTCATCTTGTAAGGCTACTAATCTCATCCTGGGATCTCCTGGCTCATGCTCTCTTCTAACCTTTATTATCTTACAAAGGTCCCATGTTCAAATGCAGTTGAGCCTTCATGTCTGGGTGGGACCCCATGGATACCTAAATCCATGGATATGCAAGTTCCTTATATAAAATTTCATACTATTTTCATATAACCTACGCACATCCTCCCATATACATTTTTTAAAGGGAAATATAAGAGGTTTATTTAGGGAAGTGGGATATAGCTTAAGAGAAGGCTGTGATAAAGGGATATATTCCAGAGAAAGGTTCTGGAATGGTCTATTTCTGGCCATGGAAAACAACCCTTTCAAATACTTTAAATCATCTCTACATGGCTTATAATACCAACCAAAATGTAAATGTTATATATAAGTAGTTGTAATATTGTATTGTTTTGGAATAATGACAAGACTAAATGTCTGTGCATGTTCAGTACGGATGCAAATTTTTTTCCAAATAGTTTTCATCCAAGATTGGTTGAAACCACAGATGTGGAACCCATAGACAGAGAGCTGCCCATATACAAAATGTTTTTACTTGCTTTAAAGATATTTTTACTGAAATGTTGGTGTTCCTCAGTTAATTTAGTTAAAAAAATCCACTATCCAACCTGACTAGAAAATCTAACTTGTCAAATGAATGAGATGAAACCTACTTACGTTTTCCCAGAAAGCCTAATTTATTTAAATTTGAAGAAATGTGTTAATGTGTATTCTTATGACAACCGAATCACTTCCAGATTTGGATTCTAAGATCAACAGATGATAAATGGCTAGGAAGACAGCTGGAGCATGCGGCTTTGCCAGGAGGAGCACGCGTTCTAGATGTCATACCAGTGGCCCTTGTGTCACTGCCCTTCTGTTCTGCTGACTGGTATCCGTTCTCTTTGCTGTGTCCTCATGGCCTGTCCTTCAGAGCTGCACAGTCTCTAGCTTGAGCGGTGACATTGTTAATCAAGACAGGCTTCACTTTCATTCCTCATTCCTTAATATACAGGGTCTGAAATTGTAACATTTTAAGAAGGGTTAAAATAGTATGTTTTAAGTCAATCTGTACAAGGTAGGAGATGATATCATTAGAATTAAAGCACTTTTCTTTGGTAGATTGATTGCTTATCATGCACGAGGCCCTGGGTTCAATCCTTAGCACCACAAAGAGAGAAGAAAGGAAGAAAGAAAGAGAAAAAGAAAAAAAGAATCGAGGGACTTACACATTTTCATGGTTCTAATAATGTTCTGGACTGTTCCTTTGAACCCAGAGGACTTTATTCCCCAGGGACAGTGCGCCATTTTGCATCCAGATAATAAGTGTGTATTTCTTTAGTAAGTGAGCAAAGGGGGACTGTGCAAGAGAAGGTGAAAAGGTGAACAGCCTCTCACGTAGGCTGCTGACAAATGTATTTTAGGAAGGGGTGCTACGCTGATTGAAGATGTGGAAAGTGATCCCTTGCCCACAAATGTCTTGAAAAGTATTGGTATACCTCCAAGGGCAAATGAAATCCAGTTCAAAGATTGTGGCCCTGGGGCATAAGGTGAGGAAATATTTGAGTATAATTTATCAGAGGAGGACATTTATAGGATATTGGGTAGAATATAGGAATTTCTGAAACTGACAGAGGGCCTTGCAATTTCAAGAAATCAGAAATGGCTCATATTAGATTGTGAAAGTTTTCCCATAATAGGTCTACCTGTACCAGTGCCTGTGCTTATTAGGAAATAAGATACGAAAATCACATGCTCTGATTCACCAAGATAGCCCTTCCTCAGACTTATTTTCATTCCACTTAAACATCATGAAAACAAAAAGCAGAAATTCGTTAAAATCAGTTTGTTAAAAATCCCTACAACATCCTTTTGAGGATGTTGCCGTGAAGGAAAAATCATTAGTGATCTCTAAATGATCCAGTCTCTCTCTGTTCCTCTCTAAAATGTACTTACCAAGTTCCTCTTTGATAAGACAGTAGGAGGTCCTCTGGGATTCTCATTAGCACAAAGTGATGGCAAACAGTAGGTTGAGCCATTCAAGTGTTCTCTTTTTTTTTTTTGTGGTACCAGGGATTGAACGCAGGGGCATTCTACCTCTGCGCTACACCTCCGGCCCTATTTTTTATACTTTATTTTGAAACTGGGTCTCACGAAGTTGCGGAAAGCCTCACTAAGGAGAGAGAGAGAGAGAGAGAGAGCTGAGGCTGGCCTTGAACCCAGATCCTCCGGTCTCTGCCTCCCAAAGTACTGGGATTACAAGCGTGTGCCACCACGCCCGGCTTCGTTCAAGTGTTCTCAGTCCTCTCGTTTCTCTTGCCTAACCTGGGAGGGTGGATTGAAAAAAGTGCTTTGTGTAGAATTATTGGAGTAAAGTCACATTTGCATAGTGTTACTCGCCTCTTCTGTCTCTCCATATGATAAAAATGCTTTAAAAGTTCTTCCCCCCCCCCTCCCGCAAAAGACACATCCACACCAAGTGATGCCAAAGTGCTTACTTTGCTAAATTAACACGAAAAACGCTCGGTGAAAGAGTTACGCACAAAAATAATTCTGCTCACCAGAGTGAAATTGCATTAACATTATGCACAAAGACTTCAAATGAAATGTGAGAACACCATATGTATATACAATTACATATACATATAATTTTATTTTATTATTTTTTATCACTTTCTGCAGCACTGAGGATTGCCTTCTAGGCAAGTACTCTACCACTGAGTTGCAATCCTAGCCCCTACAGGCACAGAATTTTGATATCTCAATTCATTCAGCAACTATTTATCAAGCACCACTTCCAAGACATTGTCTTGTATGTGTCATATGCTTTAGAATTCAGAAGAACTTTGGGGACAGCGATATTCCCCAAAGGGGTTCTTCCTAATATCCCCAGGAGACAAATGCACTGCCTCCACTGAGCACTGTGGATGTGAGCATTTGCTGTCTCACAAGGCAGTCTGTTCAAGTGTGCCATCTCTAAAAGACTTGTAACTGGCAATTTTCCCCATAATGAGGTGTCTGGAATTGATGCTCTTTTCAACAGGAGATCCCGCCATTGAAACATGTGATAAGGTAATTAGTATTTGAAAGTAAAATAAAGACCTTTATTTCCTCTATCTTTTTATCTCCTATTTGTTTTTCAAATCATGCACTTTATTTTTTGGGCCTATAGTTTACCTGAAATTGTAGAGTCAACAGTGATCTCCTGACTACCGTTGTTTACCATCGTATATCTGACAACTCAATACAAGGAACTTTCCTTAAATTTAAACCTTCCTTTACCATGACAAACTTCCATGCACTATCTAGTCTCGTGCAACAAACTATCTCCAGTATGTAAGTTTAAAGCACAAGAGATTTTTAAATTGATCTTTTAAAAAGTCTATGACTCAATCATAAAGTGACAACCCAACTTAAAAATAGATGAAGAGAAACACAAAATTATTTCATTTGCAGGAAAATGGATGGAACTAGAGAATATTATGCTTAGTAAGATCAGCCAGTCTCAGAAAGTCAAGGGTCATATGCTTTTTCTCATATGTGGAATCTAGAGAAAAAAATAGAAAATAAATGATAAATGAGAAAATAAATGAGAAGAGGGACCAGTAGATTAGTGGAAGGAGGTTGGGGCAGGAAACTGGGGTGAGAAAACAGGGGACTGAGGAAGGAAAAGTTCAAATAATGCTATGTCCATATATGAAGGTGTCACTGCCAATCTCATGAACATGTACCATGTACGGGGAGGGAGGAGGAAGGAGCGGAGTGGGGTGCAGAAGGAATAACAGCAAGAGCTGTGTGTTTGTATGTCTGTATCGCTTTGAACCGCACTATCATGTATAGTTACAATGCACCAACACAGGTATAAAAATTGGGCAAAGGATCTGAATAGACACTGTTCCAAAGAAGATATACAAATTATTAATAAACACATGAAAAGATGTTCATTTTATTAATCATCCAGGAACTACAAATCAAAATGGCAATGAAATACCACTTCCACTAGGATGGCTATTAAAAAGAAAGACTCCAACAAGGATTTCCAATGATGTGGAGAAATTGGAGTCTTCATTTATTATTGGCATGAATGTAAAATGGTGCAGCATTTTGGAAAATGATTTAGCAGTTCTTACGTGGTCGAACATCAAATTACCATAGGACACAGCAGCTCTACTCCTAGGTATATACCCAAGAGAAAAAACAATGTGTTCACACAAAAACCTGTACGGGCACTGTCATAGCAGTGTTATTCACAACACCCCAAAGTGGTAATAACTCACATGTCTGTTGGTTGATGAATAGATATATAAAATGTGGCATAACGGTACAATGGAACATTATTCTATAATTGTGAACTACTGATACATGTTACACTATAACCTTGAAAACATCATGCTAAATGAAAGAAGCCAATCACTAAAGACTGCATATTGTATGATTCTATTTATATGAATGTTCCGTAATAGGCAAATTTTTACAGATAGAAAGATTAACGATTGCCTAGATCTGGAGCTGCGAGTGTCCAGTAACGGCTGCTGGGTACGTGCACTTGCATGTTTGAATGATGAAAAAGTTCTAATATGGATTCCAGTGATGGTTACACAATTCAGTGAATATGCTCAAGGTCATTGAGCTGTACACCTTAAGTGGATAAATTGTGTGGTATGTGTATTGTATCTCAGTATCACTGCTGAAAATGTCGGAATTATAGAACATATTAAAAAAATTCAATTCTAGTCTTTCCTAGTACCTATGTTATCTCAAAAAAAATAGCTGGCAGAGAGTTGCTAAATGGAATGACTGTGGGTACTTCATGCATAAAGTTTATTCATATTCAATATGCTGATTGAATAAAAACTATTCTGTTGACAACCTAAAATAATTTTATGTTGAAATAAAAACGACCTTTCCTTTAGTCGACTTCCTTCTTACCTATTCTGAACATTTGCAGTCATTTAAAAAAAATTTCTTCACATTCATACAAATTACTTTAAGTGGAATAAGCCGGACACAGAAAGCCAAGGATCGAATGTCCTCTCTTATATGCAGAAGCTGGGGGGGGGGGGATGAAGAGGATCTCATGAAAAGAGAGGATAGAAAGGAGTCCAGTAGAGTAGACGAAGGAGGTTGATGGGGAGGGAGGGAAGAGGAAGGAAAGGGGAGGTGCCAGGGAATTAAATCAGCCAGATTGTGCTATATGTATATATGAATATATCTTGACAAATGCCACTTTGGTGTATAATTTTAATGGAACAACTAAAAAAAAAATGAAGGTAGAGTAGAAGAAGGGGATTAGAGGCAGGGAGGGAAGAGGGGAGGGCAAGAGGAGGTGCAGGGGAATGAGATCAACCAAGTGGTCTTGTATACAGGTATGAATATCACAATGAATGCCACTATTATGTATAATTTTAATACACAAATAAAAACATTTTAAAAGTTCAAAAGCCTATTTGTTTAAAACATTAGTCATTATTATATTACCATGTCTGTGGGGCAGGTATTGGGAACTGCTTGGCTGGGTAGTTGACTCAGAATCTCCTGGTCTCCAGTCAAGACACCAGCTGGGGCTGCCATCTGCTGAAGGCTTCGCTGGGCTGGAAGATTCAAGTCCAGGGTGACTGTCTTCCTGACCACATTCCTGAAAATTAGGGGATGGCTGCACCTGGGCCTCTCCACAAGGTGGCTTGAGTGTCCTCATGACATGGCAGCTGCTTTACCTGAGCAGGTGAATCAGGAGAACAAAGCCTTTATAAGCTCAAGACTTTTATATAAAACTCTATACTTTATCTTATTGTTGGCTCATGACCTCAAGAAATGTTTTTTTTTCCAAAGATAGGATAATTTTAATTTGAAACAAAGGGGAAAAATATCCATGTAACTTCATTTTGTGTGTGTGTGTGTGGTGTGGGGGTATACTGGAGATTGAACTCAGGAGTATTCTATCGCTGAGCAACACCCACAGACCTATTTTATATTTTATTTTGAAATGGGGTCTCACTAAGTTGCTGAGGGCCTCCCTAAATTGCTGATGCTGGCCTTGAACCTGAGATCCTCCTGTCTCAGCCTCCCAAGTACTGGAATTACAGGCATGCACCATCGCTCCCAGCTTCCATGTAATTTTTAATCCACCTTTCTTAGCATAACTAAGGTGAAAAATCTCATGTGTACAAAGAAAGTTCCTTAACCTTTTGGTCAAATAAAGCCCTCTTTTCCTCTCCCCTCTCCAACTCACCCATTCCAGTAATATTAGAAAACATGCTCTAGTTCATCCTATTTTGAGAAATTTAGTTTTATGAAACACATTTAATTCATACGACTAACTTGTTCAAGTTCAGACTACTGGGTTGAATTCAACCCTGCAATTTGTCAAAAATCATGTTGAATTTGAATTTTCCCCGTAAGATGGAGATACACTATTCAGATGGACCTTATGGTTAACCAGAACAGGCTTTTGCCTGCATTGCCAATCGCAGAGAGGTCCAATCTAAAGAAAATTCACAAAATCCTCAGCAAGTGTAACTCAGTTAGAACCCTTGCCCCTGAAATTCCCATTTTTTTCTTTAGATCTGAACTTCCATTAGCAGTTAGTGTTGCCTGGAGGGTAACATGCCCAGGTCTTCACCTCGCCTCTAGATAATTCCTTGACTCAAGGTATGTAAAGCTTTTTTTTTTTTGTGTGTGTGTGTGTGTGTGTGTGTGTGTGTTACTGGGGATTGAACCTAGGGCCATTCTACCTCTGAGCTAAACCCCCAGCCCTTCTTTAATTTGTTTTAATTGTCGTTGTTGTTTTGAAACAGGGTCTCACTAAGTTGCTGAGGCTCTAAGTTACTGAGGCTGGCCTCAAACCTGCATTCCTCCTGTCTTAGCCTCCCAAGTACTGGTATTACAGACATGCACTACCACACCTGGCTAGGTGTGTGAAGATTTTTGTTCCACAAAGTGAATTAGTGGGCATGTTTGGACTAGAGATTGGGACAGTTTTAAAAGCAAAGTGCTTAAAATGATGCTGAAGCCAAAGTAAAACGCTAAAATGAGGCGCTGTCAGGACACAGAAGAGTGTGTTGGCAGTAAGAATAAAAGAGGACCGAGGGAGGGCTGTTGAGGACTGAAGGGTCCTGGGGGTCGTATATTACTCATGATAACCTTGCATTACAACCTCCTGACCCTTCTGGCTTTGCACATTGAGAGTGGCTTTGCACTGACATCTCCACACTGTCATCTGCCTCCCACAAGACCAAGGTTATGACCCTGGCTTCTAGAAGGGGGCAACTTGAACTAACGCTCATGGACTCAGATCCCATTGCTCCGCCTTGTTACCAAGTAGTCTGCGAACTGAAGGACAACAGTGGAGCCTGTGATGCCTGGCCCTGGGCCCGGGAGTTCTCAGGGTGAGCTGAATGACATTCCAGCAGGCTGGCCCACACGCATAACTCAACATGGCTCGCCTCTGTGCTCTCTGCATTCTCGTTAGACTGCTGTGGGACTGCGGTGAGTAGAAACCCCGGCTGCATATAGTGCAGGCACTTGCTCATCATGCTGTCTGCTGTAATCTGGGAACAGAGGGAGTTACCATTTTTCAGGAAGAAAGAAATTAAGTGTCAAAAATTGGTTGTTTTCTCCATAGGCAGGAATGCTTTCTTTCCTCCAATCTTTGTTCAGGAAATATAACCTGTGAAGATTTCAGCACAATATAATTCACACCAGCTTCCATTCTCACCGCAGACTCTGTGAAAATACCTTCAATTATGTCTGGAAAACATTTAGCTCTAAAAGGAGATGATCACAATCTATTGTTCTTTCAGTAGCGAGCAGCTTTTGAATGGCCTCCATCGCCAGCAGAGATGGCAGGTTTAAATCAGCAGCATGAGCCTGTCTCATCCGATGTACTGCTGAATGCAAAATCCGAGGCAGAGAACACCATGGCAGTCAGAAAATGATATTCATTCCAGGGCCATGGGCGCAGAATAAACGATCTGCCAAAGAGTCTATTCACATCCTACCTTCAGGCATTGTGGTATATTTGGACTCCCCCAATTCACCTGGGAAGGTTTCCTTTTAATACAGATTCCAGGATTCTGTACTAGCAGAATTTTTAAAGCAAAAGATAAATGAAAACTCATCGATGGCTCAACCATGTTGTTAAGGAACAACTGGAAGGACTAGAAGTAATCTGTGATAAAGGTAGAATTTGAGCTAAATGTGAAGCAATAGAAAGGGTTTTGATAGAGTAATGTGAACGAGCACATTCTGGGTAGAGGATGACTAGGTCCAAACAGTAGAGCAGCATCAGTGTGGGACACAGGGAGAAAGCATGTTGCTGCATAGTAGACACAGAGCTGCAGTCAAAACAAAGGTTGCTATCAGAAGTCTACTTGAGGAAGGTCTTGAGTGAACAACTAAGGAGTTTGAATTAGACTACTATAATCTGTTTTTTTTTTTTTGAGCAGATAAAAGGCTCAGAGAATTTGTTCTGGCATCCTAGAATGGTTGCACTGAGAGGAGAGACTATCCACAGGAGGCTGAAGCATTAGGCCTAAGTGGCCTTCTGCTAGAGTTTAAGTGTGGCTCCAAAGGCTCATGTGTTGGGAGCTTGGTGCTTAGTGTGGTGATGTTGAGAGATGGAATCTTTAGGAGGTAGTGCCTAAGGGGAGAAGATTAGGTCAATGGGGACACTACATTGGAAGGGATTAATGTAGTTCTTGTGGGATCCCAGTTAGTTCCCATAAGGGTCAGTTGTTATTAAAAATGTAAGGCTGCACTGGGTATGGTGGCACATGCCTGTAATCCCAGTGCTTGGGAAGCTGAGACAGGAGGATTGAAGGTTTGAGGCCAGCCTCAACAACCTAGTGAGGCCTTCAGCAATTTAGTGAGACCCTGTTTCAAAATAGAAAACAAAAAGGAATGGGGGTATAGCTCAGAGCTAGAAGGCCTTGGGTTCAATCCCAGTATTTCAAAACAACAGAAAACAAAAATGTAAGGCAGGTCCCTGAATTTCTTTGACTTCCTGTCTTTCCACGTGCTCTCTCCCTCTCACCTACATTGCCACCATGATGCCATTGCCCATGTTGTGAAGCAGCCAGGAAGCCTTTGTCAGGATGCCAAAGACCTTGATTTTTGGACCCTCCAAATACTCACATCATTAGCCAAATGAATAAAGATGATAAATCCAGCCTCAGGTATTTTGTTATAGCACTCGAAAATGGACTAATATGCCATATCGCTTGGGAGACCATGCACTAGGGCAACGACTATGGGGAGGGAGAGCAAAGGTTTATCACTTATAAATATATTTTCACTTCTCATTGCAAAGTTCAAGACATTGATTTATATGTAGAAAGGTCATTTGGGTAGCTTAGTAGCTTCATGAAAATGTATAACGAGCTGGAGACTCCATCTGGGCCCAGGGTTCCCCTAAGTGCTAGCCCCTGACTTCCTTTTGCTACCTGAGGCTCTCCTTGGTTCTCTTTACCTGTCATTTTCTGACCCTTATGTCTTTGCAAAAATGGATGCTTCATTTTAATCATTAGGCTTCAGGTCAAGTATCACCTCCCCAGACAAGCACAGCCACTCCCCCTCTCCCAATCCACATAAGCAGGAATTTCCATCTTCCTTCAGTCTCTTAGCACTAAGACCTATGATGATAGTTTCATGTTATTGCTTTACTTGCTTGGTTCTGTCTTCTCTTAAGAACATAAGATCCCAAAGAATTAGGGATCTTTATTATCTTGCCCAGGACTTCATGTTTAATGCCTACAAAAGAGCTTGGCATATGGTAAATGTTCAATAAATTTTAGTTGAGTAAATAAATGGAAGTTTTTATAATCCATTCCTCCATGAATTTTCTCTTATGTATTTCTTAAAATTGTACCCCTCTTGCCAGTACAATGCTAGAAGAGTAAGAAATAAACACATGAGTGGAAGATCACATTTGATTTTTAAATGCTTTAATTAGTGCATTGCAATTATAAGTCATAGATAGCCAAGTTCAATGTGATACAAACATACATACCATAGCTCCTGGTATATTTTCTTTCACATCCCACCCCACTCCCCATACATGTTAGAGGAATTGATAGTAATACCTTCATACATCGCCATAGTATTATTTGAACTGTTTCCTTCCTCAATCCTTTTTCCCTCCCTAACTCCTCCCCACTTCCACTATTCCATAGGTTTCTCTCCACATTATTTAATGTCCCTTGTGTTTCCTCTTTTCTCACTAGCTTCCATATTTGAGAGAAAATATCTGATCTTTGACTTTCTGAGATTGGCTGATCTCATTTATATTCCCTAGTTCCATCCATTTCCTTGCAAATCACATAATTTTGTTCTTCTTAATGGCTGAGTGGATTTCTGTTGTGCGTATAGACCACACTTTCTTTATCCATTCATATGTTGATGGATACCTAGGTTGGTTCCAAATTTGTCTATTGTGAATTGTGTTGCTATAAACATGGGTATGCATGTATCGCTGTAGTACTCTAACTTTAATTATTTTGGAAAAATACTGAGGAGTAATATAGCTGTGTAATATTATGGTTCCATTCCCAGTTTTTTGAGGAAAATCCATACTGATAATCATAGTGGTTGTATTAATTTACAGTTCTACCAACAGTGTTAGAAGAGTTTGGCTATTTCCACACATCCTTATCAGCGTTTGTTACTGTTTATATTTCTGATGATTGCTGTCTCGGTCAACATTCTTACTGCTGTAATTCTGAAAGCCTGACCATACAACGTAAAGCAAGGAAGATTTATTTGCTCAGTTTTTGGAGATCTTGGGATTCAGACCATGTGAGGCCAGGGTCTATGGAGATCAGGGCATGGTGGTGGGAAACAGAGAGAGAGAGATCGAGACTCTGCTCTCATATCATAGAGGCCGGAAGCAAGAGAGAGCAAGCAAAGGGATTCAAAGACAAAAGCACAATCCCTAAGGCCACACCCCCAGACACCCACCTTCTCCAGCTACACCCCAGCAGCTGATGTTACCACCTGGTGAAACCATTACAATGGATTTATCTACTGTTGAGATTACTTAATCACACCAACTCTGAACATTAACGCATGAGCTATTCAGGGGACATTCTACATCTAACCCTAACAATTGCCATTCTAACTGGAGTTAGATGGAATCTGCGTAGTTTTTATTTGCATTTTCTTAATTGCTAGAGATGTTGAACATTTTTTCATATATTGACTGGCTGATTGTATTTCTTCTTTTGAGATGTGTCTATTCAGTTCAATTGCCCATATTTTACTGAGTTAATTTTTAGTGTTAAGTGTTTTTAGTCATTATGTATTCTAGCTATTAGTCTTCTATCAGAAGAATCTAAAGGGAGATCATATTTTAGAGACTGTTTTCCTTTAGATTCTCTAATATGGAATGCAGTGGCCTGTACTTTATGGACTAATGTGTAAAGAAATTTGACAGTGATTAAAATCTTCCTTCTGATTCCACAAAGAAATTAAAATCGATACTCTCACTAATGCTTGTAAGGAACTCTCCTCACTAACTACCCAAACAACTAGTTGTACAATCATGGGTAAGTCTTCTCTCGTCTTTAAGCCAAGCTTCCTTAATTATGGAAAATGGCCTTGGGTCTTTACTTTTCCATCTGGCTTTTCTCTCACCCTATGACAAGTCCTTGGCTGCTTCCTGGGGATGCAAGTCTTTGGCTCCATTCCTGCTTCCAGAGGGATGGATGGAGAGGGCAGAGTAGGGAGGTACTGTGAGAGGCAAGGGGTGGGTGCATCCTTGTAGGACTGCTCCCCGTAACAGCCCCAGGTGGACCTCCAGAGTGTTGTGTTTTGATTACGTGTTTCAAGGAGCTTCATTGAGGGGCTTTGAATAAAGTCAGATCCTTCCCACCATAGCAAGCTAGCCTATTACTTTTGATCACTTCTTTTTAACTACATGCTATTCATCTCTACAGTACTCCATGTTCGTAGGATTTTCTCACTTAAAAAATATAATAATATTGTTCCTTCTCAACTGTCTGTCATTCACCCAAAAGAAAAATTCCAGGGGAGAGGAGGGTTTCGTTAAAGTAATGTTATGAAATTGACTTCTGTGTACTGAGTTCCTTCAGTTACTCAAAAGTCAGTGATATTGTTTCAATTAGCAGAAAGAATGCTTAGAACATCCATGAGTTTATAGAAACCAGCTATTCCATTAAAAGTCTCTATTGAATACTTAAAAATGACCCATTGTTTCTCTTATTGATTTGTTTGTCAGCCAATTCAGAGCTCAGTAATAGAGATAAAGCAATCTGGAACCAGAACATGTATTGGAGAAACTAAAGTTTTGAAGAAATTGAAGTAACATTTTAAAGTTTCTTCTTAAATCAGAATATATTCATCTTCTATACATTTTTTGGAAATAAAATTCTCTAATCTCTCTCTATATTTTTGTAGTACCAGGAATTGAGGCCAGGGGCTCTCTTCATTTGAACTATTCTCCCAGCCCTACTTAATTTTTATTTTGAGAAGGGTTTTGCTAAATTACTGGATGCTTCTGGCCTCGAACCTGCGATCTTCCAGTCTGAGCCTCCCAAGTACTGGGATTACAAGCATGCGCCACCATGCCTGGCTTTTGATCTCTATATTATTTTAAATTCTAAGTTACTAGAGCTCAGAGACTGCATATTTAAGGAAACAGAGAAGACAAATGTTCATAATGATGTTTATTTTCAATGACCAGGGTATACTCCGTGAAAACATGAGCTTAGATTTATTTTTACTTTTTTGACGGTCTGTAGATGTTCATATATCCTCTTATAAAATAAAAATGGTTTTTCAAGGTCATCACTTACACAATATACAAAGAGGATGTTTTAAGAAGAAAGAATAGGAAGGAATTCTGGAACATTCCTTTAGCTATTGCTAAACTGCATTCCTATCCAAAGTGTGTATCTTGTTTTAGTGGACTACGAAACTATGCAAAAGCTATGGAAAGCAATTTCAGAACACAATGGGAAATCTAAATAAATTAGTGTTTTCTTTTTTTTTTTTTTCTTACAGATAGTCTGAGAGCTCCCTCCTCTTGGGTACAGATGGTGACTAATAGCTCAGGCTTATTAAGCTCTGCCATAGCTTTTCAGTGGGATGTAAAGTCAGGATTCAGAAGAGATCTCCTCTGGCAAATCTCATTTCCAGACATTCCTAATTTTCTCTCGAGTTAAGAAAACAGAAAGTTTTGCTTTTGAAATGTTGTCACTACTTTAAATAGCTCAATCAGGGCTGTGCACTAAACCAGAAGGGACTATATGAAGTTGGACTGAAACGTCACGATGTTTGAAAGAAAGTGCATGTGTTATATCATAAGCCACTCTAAGGAGTTGAAACTTGGTAGTGGGGGAGGAATGGAGAGGAGGAGAAAAAGAGTTGAAACTCATATCCAGAACATTCTAACTCCCAAGCAAAAAAATAGCAAAGCCTTGGGGATACTCTAAAAGGATTATGCAAACCTACTAATGACAAATTTCAGTAATTACAAGTAGAAAAAGTGTTTACTAATGCTGTAACTGCAAATACATAACACAGCTTATCTTCTCTAGAAACCAACTAGAGAAAAATCTCAATTCTAAGACTCCTGATGGAGCCTTCTAACGCTACATCCTACACTGAGAACTGGTTTTGCCTCAGGTTTACATCCTCCATAATCTCCCTATATTTAAAGGAAAGATAATAATTTATACATACCCCATAATGATCTCTTGCTGAGAAAGTAATTGCCCTCATTTAAGAGTAGGTATCAATGAATAATGATGAGATTGCTTTCGATTCAGTGGATGCTGACACAGGAATGCTCCGATACACACACGCATTTGGGGAGATGATGATGTTTCTTCACAACCAATATTTCCAAAGGCAATGATTTGTCTGCTCCTGGTAACTCTCAATGTAGGCAATTTAGTGCTAATTGTTTTGTCCTGATTGGTTTTTTAATCGAATAAAATAACACACATCTTACATTTAAAAGCATAAAAAAACCTTTCCCCCATATTACTGATAGGTAACCCACCTTACATCTGCCATTCTCTATAAATGGTTCTTTGCTCTGCCTACCAGCTTACCACAAGTTTAAAATGAGACTCAATTGCCTAGCAAGGCTGGAGTTGCTAAATTTCCCCTCGAGTTGATGTTTTTGCAGGTAAACTACTGCTGATGTTGCTTTCTTAAGAAAACCTGGACTTTTCAAGCTAGGCAGCTTTAAACATTTTTTTAAAGTAATTTTTAAATTTGTTGATGGCCTGTAGTTCCACACCTGACACAATGTGGATTTAACATTTGGAGATTAAGTGGGAACCTCCAGCTTTCAACATATTTTTAAAGACTTCAATTCAGAGAACAGTAGGGTAGAGAGAAGAAAACATTTGCTGAACAGCACTGAAGAGAAAAGAAATCCTGTGCCCCAGACAGACCTCTGTAAGAACCTCGGGTCTCTTACACTTGACTTTGTAACTAATTTGAAAATGACAGCGAGGCATTGTCAGAGGAACATCAGTGTGGAACCAGGCAGAGAACCAGCCTAAAGGGTTATAGAGAAGGCAACAGCAGCAGAATTTGGAACCAACTTCTGCAGATAACCTGACTCTAACATAAAACATTGTTGTGCCTACATCACAGGGGAAAAGACCCTGTACCACCATGGCTTGATTTGCACAAATAAATATCATACTGCTATAAAAGCCGTTCACAACCTTCAGTTGATTTTTGTTCACTGTGTGTGTGTGTGTGTGTGTGTGTGTGTGTGTGTATGCGCGCACCCACCCAATCCCCAGGCAGAAGGATTAAGTGAAGTGGACTCACTAGGGCAAGGAGACATGAGGACCAGAGGCTCATGGTCAGTGAGATGCCGGAGGGTGTTCATTGCGATGATTCTGGATGCTTGATTTTCTAGTTCCTTTAGCAAAGGCTGAATAATGTTAGCGATGTTGAGACCTAAGGGGGCAGCCAGTTAACCCTCAGGACTCTCACCCTTGGTGCTTGATAGGGAAGGGGGAAGGGACAGTGGTTGTATGAGGGGGCAGATTTGGCAGAATAATGAGAAAGCAAGGTAAGAGGCTGCTTAGTGGAGACACTGTGCTCCAGCCTCTGAACAACATAGCCTGGTTCCTATCTTCACAATGACCATGGAATGGGAAATTAGGCATTCATTGGGCTTCCCTTGGCAACAACTTGGAGGCTGTTTTGGCACCGTGGCAGCAGGTTGGTGCCTTATGGAGAGAGGACAGGTGTGAAGTAGAGCAGAGACAGGCCAGAGGACTCGGTGCTGGAGATAACCTGGAAATTGGGATGTTAATGGTTGGCAATTGCTATATTAGTGGATACATGGTATACATTTGTCAAAACCTACAGATTTTACATTACAGAGAGTGAACCCCAATGTGAACTATGGTTTAGACTTTAATTGATAATAATGTATTGGTATTGTCTCAACTGTAGCAAGTGTTCCCTGCTAGTGGAAGATGTTAATAATAAGGAAATTTGAGTGTGTTGAGGTGGGAGAGGGAACATTATCTGGATTCTTTGTAGTTTCTGCATGACTTTTCTGTAAACTAAAAACTTCTCTAAAATATAAACTGTTCAAATATTTTTAAATGTATTTTGTATAAGAGCAGGGAGTATAGCTCTGCAATAAAGCATGTGCCTGGTATGCATGAGGCCCTGGGTTTGATCCCTGGTGCCAAAAAATTATTTTGTATAAAGTAAAAGGGACATAAAAGAAGAGTTGAGCAATACTTGTGATACTTTAAAGCAATTTTTAAATTGAGATTTTATTTATACTATTATAATATTACAGAATTTACTCCAAAAATCTTCATTTGTTTGTTCTTTGGAGTTTATAAGTTTGTATGTTTATTTGTCTGTAAGAGTTTAATTATTTTCTTCTGAAGAGGAACAACAGGAGAAAATCAGAACCTTGTCTGAATGTGAGCAAACATGAGTTCATATATTTAGGAACTAGCAGTCGCTATTTCAACCTTGGCTTATGAGAAGAGAGATTTCATTTTAATTTGCCAAGTAGAAAAGCTCTGATAAACAGATAGGCTTTGTAAGACGTGTGCAGAGCCTTTAAATTGAATGATTGCTTTACATGTAATTTTACAAAATGCTACAAATGGGACCCAGTACTTTGTCTAACTTACAGCCAATGTAGCTGCCAACCAACAAGCAAATGCTTGCGTAAAGGATGTACGTGTGGCCACCTTTATCTCTGGTAAAAGGGAGGGACGAAACCTGTGTTTCCCCAAAAAACATATTGCATCTCTCTGTCAGTCTTTTCCATATGCAGCAAAAGCAGCAACAACCAGTTGAAGTAAACAGCACACAGTATGTGTTACATCCCAGCGGAGAGAAAATTGTCCTCATGTCCGAGGATTCTAATGGAGCCGCATTCTCTTTTGTCATTATTACTTTTAATTTTTAATTGAAACATAATAATTGTACATATTTATGAAGTGGGGCTGCACATTCGGAATGGTGGTAAAGGGACTGGACATTGTCTAATGCAGAATGGTAATGAGTGTTTATTAACCAGCACCCAATCGCCACCTAGCAACGGTGCTATGGGGGTGAGAGAGGTGACATTCAATGAAACTCTTACACAGTGTGGGCGTGTGGGACGCCCCGGTTGGCTCATTCTTGAGTTTCTCCATCTTCAGCTTGGGACAGTTGCTTGCGAGAGAGGGAGCCCAGGGCCCTCCCAGTCATCTGCTTTCCATTCAGCAGCGGCTGCTGGGCGTGTCTTCTGAGGAGCCATTTTGCGGCCTCAGACTTAGAAGGTGTGTTTATATTTGGTTCTGAAGTTTGCTGTAGGCCATGTTGATTCCATTTCCTTCAGTTTCTTTATCTGGCACAGGACAAAATGAAAGACATATAATTAAATTCCTTTTTTAAAATGCAGCGACACCTGCAATGGTTACCTCTCAGAGAAGTGGAGTTAATAGAAGTATATATGATATATATTTGTATTTGTTTGTGAATCGCACAATTTTTAAGGATAAATACATGCAATGACAATACCGGTGCCATTAGCATGTGGCATGCGGCTGTAACTGTGGCAACCTCCCAGCTCCATGCACTGTGGACCCTTCAGCATCACACTTGAGGTGGAGAAAGCCTACCCACGTGGTTCCTATAAAACACTCTCAGTGGAACTTTCCTCTGGGGTTTCTAAAACTAGCTCAGACCCTGCCTTGCCTGACTCTCCCTTTAAACCCTCAAACTTGAGCTGCAGCTTCAGGGTGGTCACATAGCTGAAGACAGATAGATATATTTGGGGTGGACTTTTGGCAAGACCTTAAAGCAAGCCAAGTTCAGAAACATACATACTTTTTTCACATTAAGAAAATTAACTTGGCAGAGGTGTAACGAGGCATCTCACAAAGCCAGGAAGATAGAACAGGCATTTTTAATGAATCACAGTCCACGAAGCTACAGTCAACTGTGGCTATCTGTCAGCTCCAAATAGCAGGATTCTAATTTTGCAGCATCTGGGGATGGAATTTCCAAGCTTTCTCCCAATTACAGAGTGCCCACAGCTCTCAGAACAGAGTCAACTTTGGTGTTAATTTTGACATTTGTGATGCAGGTTAAAATAGGGCCAGGAAGCACTTGCCCTTCAGTACCCTCGGGGCAGAGAATGCAGCATTTATGTGGCTCCCTAGAAAGATTGAAGAGTGATATGCTGAATAAACCTAAGCAAGTGCTAGACTGCAGTGTAAATGTATTAAACATTCATATTGGTGTTCCTCAAAGCCATCATCAATTAATGTATTCAGTATTTTAGAAAATCCCAAAATTTCCCAACCTAAAAAACAAGTAGTGATTTTGTTTTTCCTGGTAGAGGTGATGGGGAGAAGTGGACATCATATCATAACAGAATGAACTCCTCATCCCCAATCTTAACATGAACCCTCCTGTAGTTTATGCTCTGTGCCCCTGAGTATGCAACTCAGAGTATTGCAATTGCTTTTGTCTTTTTTTTTTTTTTGCGTTACCGGGGATTGAACCCAGGGGCGTTCTACCTCCGCGCTACACCCCCGGCCCTATTTTTTATACTTTATTTGGAAACCGGGTCTCACGAAGTTGCGTAGGGCCTCACTAGGTAGAGAGAGAGAGAGAGAGAGAGAGAGAGCTGAGGCTGGCTGCAAACCCGGATCCTCCGGTCTCCGCCTCCCAAAGTACTGGGATTTAAGCGTGTGTGCGCCACCACGCCCGGCTTGCTTTTGTCTTTTAATCCCATCACAAAACTCCCAAGAGAAGTTGCTGATGCAATGTCTATTACAATAATATCATCTATGGAGTACAGGAATTTAACAATTGTTTCTCATTTGACCTGCAAAGTGTTATCCTTATTTTGCAGCTGAAGAAACAGACTCAGAAAGGTTAAGCAATTTGCTCAAAGCAACTTAGATCATGTTCCTAAACTTCTGCATGCATCAGATCTGTTGAAGAGCTTGCCTAAAATTCCAATTGCTGGGCCTTGTTTCAGAGTTTTAATTAAGTAGATATGGGGTATAGCCAGAGAATGTGCTAGAATGACAAGTTCCCAGGTAAGTCCGACCCTGGTACAGGACCATGCATTGAGAACCCATGGCCTAGATAATCTGCGGTAGAAATGGTCCTCTGTCATGAATCTGATGGTTCTCTCCATAGCTCTGGACTCGCCCACAGTCTGCTATCTGGTTACCTAAGACGACTGGGTTGACCTTCTCCCCATCTGCCTCCCCCCACACATACCTCTTTTTTTGTCTTATAATTCCTGTAAGTCTCAGCTTCAAACATCACTTTCTCAGAGAGACCTTCAATAGAATGATTTATAATGAAACGGTCGCTCGAATTTGTTTAATGTGGGTCTGCTTTCTCAAACTTCTTGGGCCATGGGGTGGCTCATCTCTTCTGTTCTGCTTTGGAGAGACTCACATCCCAGCACCTAGCAGTGTAATTGGCACTTAGTGGGTATTCAAAAAAAAAATAGTAAGTGAATTGAACAAAGAGATTTGGGGATCTGGTTTTGGTTGTACCATCCATTAGCTGTGTGACATTGGGTCATGCTTTGACCTTTTAAAATTCCAGCCCTCTCCTTTGTAAAGGACAGACAATGATTTTGAAAGAGTTGTGTTGAGGATTTTTTAACAAGATCGTGTATATCTAAGTGGTTTTTAGAAAAGCACTCTTAGCTCCCCAAAACCATGTGGAGCTCACAGCTGGCATTCAATAAGTATTCGCTGAATTGAACTGGATTTGGCTCATTTGGGTAGAGAGGATTTTACTCTCCCTAAGGAACATTAGGATTTAACTTATTTATTTGGGAACATGAAACACCTCTGTTGTTAATGTAGGGGCTTGGAAATGCCTTCGCTGTATCCTAATACTTTCTCTCTCTTAAATACTCAATCAGTGAGAGTCAACTTTTAAATGCAGTAGAAGCAGCTTCCACATGCTTTACAAAGTGATCTAATGAGGACTTCAGTTTATAACTGAATTCCCTCTTACAAAACCCTGTAGTGGGTTGAGTTATGACATTAGAGTCTCTTTCTTTCACTTCCCAGACCTAAGAATAATGGAGCAAGCAGCCCATTTTTGAATTTCATCTTTTCAAAGATCCTTACAAATACAGCAGAAACAGTCAGAGAACAGAAAGATTAATTAAAGCACAGGAGGGCTCTCTTTTTAACAGGCAAAGAACCATTTACTATTTTTAGTTTACAAACACCCACTCTGAATGGTAGCATATGTCAAATCTCTTACATGTCAATGGTGCATAATTATCAACAATTCATTTTAAGTTTCTCCATATTTATAACCTATGCCATTGCTCATGTCATAATACCCTTAGGAGGAAGGACACAGTTGGTTCTCCCTTGGCAGAGCTGAAGCAACTCTCGATCTTAACGTCATCTGCTAAGCATGCCTCCGTGGTGGAAACTTCATTTCTGTAACATTTTTCCTAAGGGGATCATGGAGAATAAGCAGCCCAGGGCAAACTCTTTCAGCTCTGCCTTTTCAGAGCTCACTATTTGCAAAATAGCAGATTTATGTTTGAGGAAGAGCAGATAGATTCGGGGGAGCACACATCTTCAAACTGCCCAAGGGGAATGAAGGTTTGCACTCCCGTTCCAATACGTGGCCTTACAGACGATGCTGACAAATGAGTTCACTTCCCGGATTTTGCTTCCTGTAGCAGCCAAACCTCACAAGTCTGATGACAGGGCAGGGAATCTGTTTGGCTCAGGGCAATGGGAATCTAGGCATTTGTCCAACACTCTGGTCCTGGAGAAAGAGAAATACTGAGAGATACATCCACGCACAAGCAACAAGTGCTCTCCAATTGAGTCTGGCTTACAAAGTCAGCTGTCAGGTGACTGACCAGGGACCGCTCTATTGCAGGCTGTGATATGGGTCTGAGGAAGAACTTTTTCGCAAAAGCAATGCTTAAGAATTCGCTCTGATCTACAAAGATAACAATGTATTGCATTTTTGAATCACCAACAGCTGAGCTTCTGTGCTGACTTTGCAAATATCTTGGAAGGGCTCTCCCAGCTTCTCGGAACAGAACTCTGTCTCCCGTGCAAGGGAAATGTAGCAAGTCAGTGCCTTCTCTGAGATCCCGGGAAGGTCAGTGTCTGAGCCATGTTTATACCTCGACTTTCTCATTTAGAGACATTTCATACAGAGTCATTCCATTCTGACAAGTGAAGGTAGGAGATAGAACCTTGAAGAACTTCAGAAACAGAGGAACCTGGCTACGCAGGGAAGCAAACTTGGAATGAATTCCAGCCTCTGCAGTGATGTCTTCAGTAAAGATGGGAGCTGATCAGCTTTTCACTGTTGCTGATGCAGGAAGGATAAATGCAAACACTGCCTGCCAGTTTTTGTTTTGTTTGTTTGGGGGGGCTTACTGGGGATTGAACCCAGGGGCATTCTACCTCTGAGCTACACCTCCAGCCCGTTTTATTATTTATTTTGAAACAGGATTTGGCTAAGTTGCTCAGGGTCTGGCTAAGTTGCTGTGGCTGGCCTCGAACCTGCGATCCTTCTGTCTTAGCCTCCCAAGTACTAAGATTACAGGCTTGAGCCACCACACCCGGATTTTGCTGGCTGTTTCTTGCTAATTCCGACAGTCTCAGTTCAGCTACCTGCGGTGGTCTTCCAATTGTGTCTGGTTTTTCCAATTGTGTCTGGCTCTTCCAGTTGTTTCTGTTCCTCTGCATTTTGAAACAAGACCTTCAGCAGCCCCATACTTCTCTTTCCACTTCCATTCAGACGCTCTTTGAGTGCCGTCAATATTCAGTCTATGGAGAACAAAGGTTGAGCATTAACAATCTCCCTTCAGCATGAAGCCAGCCCCTTTGTCAGTGTTAGTATCTCCCACTCAAGGAGGCTACAATTCTTGTAGAAGGAGTCCATGGAATATATTGGCATGCACACTTTAGCCAGACAGTGCAAATGCACAAGGCCCCATTTGGAGGTGGGGTGGGGACATCAGACTTGTACCAGGGACCATGAACTGAGTATCCTGTCTTTGGTCTTTTGGTTCTGTGTACGCCCCTTTCTGTTGCCCTTTGTTAACTACTCCTCTTCTTTTGCCTCCTCTCCATGCTCCTTCCCCTCTTCCCATTCCCCCTACACCCAAGCATCCAGGGCTGCACCTCCCCATGCCCCTTTTCCAGGCTAAGCTCCTCCCTACTCCCAGCATGCTGCTGGGTACTCCCCTGTGCTTTTCTCCCACTTTGTGTTCCAAAGCAGGAACTTGCCTGTAGGATTTAAAAATATATGAACATATGTGTTAGGGAGAGAGAAAAGCTTTGACTATGTTAAAAGAAAAAATCAAATTAGTTTTAACAGAATTTATTTGAGCAAGGAATGATTCATGAATGAAATAGCAGTCAGCCTCAGAAGAGGTTCAGGGAGCCCCCCAGCAAGCTGAGCGGTGAGCTCCTATAGGCCTGGAAGCAAAGGAGAAAAATCGCCTGATTGGCTACAGTGAGACATCTGCTTTATTTGGTCAAGGTGTGATGACTTGACTGCCTGTGATTGGCTATTACCTGACTATTTGTTACAAATCTATACTTCTAAATTAGGTTTCTGTTTGTTTATGCACTAAACTAGGTCACAGTTTGTTAAGTAGAAACTCAAACAACAAATTCAGTCTCAGGCTAAAGGCCTCCTGCTTATTTTGCCTTAACAAATATAATACTTATAGGTGATCATTTCTGAGCTGTGAGATTATTGATGATATTTATTCTCCTTTTTACATTCTTCTCTTCATTTTTCTATTACTCAATTAAAAATAGAAAAGCAATGTGCTCAGCAAATTCCTTGAAAAAGTATAGAAAATAAACATCTCTTTTCTTGAAATTCTTTTTGGTGAAATTCCATGGTTCCTCACAAAGATGTGACATTTTGTATGGTTTGGGGCTAACATAACTGCAGCCCTCTTGAGTTGTAACTGCCATGATAATCCCTGAGTAGCCGGCTTGGTTTCTCCTGCACAGTTTTCCAGCATCCTCTGAATAGATGAGATCTTTAGAGTGGGACGTGTAGCTGTACAACCTGCAGAGAACCTTGTTCTTGCACCAAGAACGTGCCTGACTTGTTTTGGATTTTCTTTGTTCTCTCCTGCTATGTTATCTTTACTCAACAACTATTCAAGGGTTAATTCTCTGTTTGGTTTAACTAAAAGGACAGAAGTCATCTCTTTTAGGGATCCTAAGAAAGGGGATGGGCAGAGGTGGTGATTGGTATGTTTGCCTGCCATGGGGAGACAGAGTGGCCTCCTGAATCAATTGATCCAGTGTCACCATGACTGGCAGACAGGTTTTCCCCATGTCTATGTCATACAAAAAAAAAATTGGTGACAGGATATGTTTTGGTTTCTGGAATTCTAGATCTGGCTTCACTCTGGGTAGTAAATATCTATAACTGTCTTGCCTCCTACCTGTTGATGTTGTTTACTGTGTTATGTGTGTGGTGTATCTGTATATTGTCTACCTGGTACCAAAAATTGGCATATTAATAAAATGAGTGCTCATAAAATTAAAAAAAAACAAAAACAAATGCCTCGTAGTTCATGTGTTTCAAATAAATCTGACAACTGAGTAACTAAGATTTGTTCATGAGATTAAAGTAAAAATGTCCTTAAAATTATTAACACATGCCTTTTTTCCTAAGTAAATAGTCAATCAAGATTATGTTTGTCTCTTTAGGATGTTTTCAAATACAATGTTCATTGCTTTTAAAGTTTTTTTCTTTGCAGTAGGAAAAATGTTTGAAGACACTAATTGCGTTTATCTGACATTTTGATTTTTCTGGAGTAATCTATGAGTTAACTATTAAATTAAATTGGGTAAATACATAATGTAGTTAATGCTTTAAAATGCTTTTGGCTTCTTAAGATCTACAATAACATTTGGATCTATTGAATGGGCTTCTAAATTGTTGGTACATAGGAAAAATATTTTGGGATTGTTTTGTTTGGGGGTCTTTTCTAAAAGACAACAAAGGTTGCTGGAAATTGGGGTTCAGTTCAATGTGTAAATTTGTATACAAAATGTATACATTGCTTTGATCAGGACAACTATCCACTCTTTTATTGGAGTACCCTAAAAATTTGGAGGCAACGATCCGACCAATGAGACACTTCTGAACAATCTTTAGCCAATGGAACTTCATAGAGATTTTGAAACCCTATAGAAAAAGAGGCCAAATTTTATTGGGCAAGATATTGGAATTATAATGAAGCCAAAAGCTGGGTTATACATTCTGAGCTTCATTCTCTTATTATTTATCATCATCCTGTGAAAACTAAACACAGATAGACTAGGGACACTTCCCTTGGGAAACAAAGGGAAGCCACAGGCAGGCAATAGGCCCTGCAGCTAAGCCAGGTGTGTGTATGTGTATATAAATATGACCGGCAGTCAGAAACAGATGCTAGCTCTATGTCTCGCTGGTGACCATGGATGAATCCAGTAGACTCATCCCACCCATGGCCATGCATGGATGGGAATTAGGTTCAGGACCCAGACGATGCTTTGGGGCAAGTAGATAGTGAGAGAAGTTAAAACAATGCTTTTTTTTATCATTTCTCCTCATTCAGACAGGAAACTCCCCATCTGCCAAGGTCACTCACTAGCACTCTCTTAGATTGTATGTTATAGAATTGGGGATCCATTGACCCCCAGACACTAAAGAAAGATGCCTAGTCTTTTTCTGTGCCTGAGTTTGGTAGTAGAGATGAAAAGACAAGGAAGATGACCACCAGAGGAAAATGTAAACAACAATACTATCTTGCATCTGGATCTGTTTTGCAGAAGGAGAGTAAAGGGGCTGAAGTTTGTGTTAAGGGAAAATCAAAAGCTATGCCAGCAAGATAAATTAGATGTGGCCCTTCTGGCCACACTGACCGGTGAAAATTTGCCACACCACCAGAGCCCAAAAAGACAAAAGGAAGCCCAATAAATAAAAGGAGATATTTGTAATTATTTAAAGAATCTTCTAAAAGTTACATTAAGTACATTGATTCTATGTTTAAAACAATTAGGTTTTATTAAGACATTGGTCTATTTTTGGTAACATTTTTACAAAAACAAGGCTAAAGAGCAAAATTTTACATTTTATTGAGATAATTTCCTATGTTTCTTGCTGTATCTACTTTATATATCTAAAACAATAGTGTTTTAGGTATTTGTGTTTCCAAAATGTACAGGACTTCTAAAATACAAAACTTAAGAAAACACTTTACCAAGTTAATGGCATCTAAACAAAACTGGGAAGAGTGATGGCCTTTCCAGGTTTATATGGGTATGTTCCTAATTGCATTATGACCATCTTCTTTACAGAAAAATACAAATGGGATGTGATTTGTTCCCGATAATTGTTTTGTGTTTTTCTTATAAAACTGTGTAACTATTGTCTGTTGATGTTTAACAGAAGTACAACACTCAAACTGTGTTTTGAGATGATAGCTGTCACCTGCAAGACAGCATAAAAGGATTGGTGAAACTGACCTTCTGTGTGTTCAACAACTGAGTCTTAGAGAACAATCATGAAATAAACAGGCTAAGAAAAAAACAGCCAATATTTTGGCCCTCACCCTCCAAGATCAAATAGGACCCAGGGGATGATCAGACTTCTCTAAGGGCCCTACAACTCTGATAAGTCATCTGACCTCCTGATCAGGGGGATCATGAAGGCTCCAGAGACTGGAATCCACCAGAACACACATATTCTGCAAAAAGGAAGGTGATCAGAAAGGAAAATTTTCCCTCTACTTCAAGGGAAACTAAATGGTCAGCAGATGGCACAACTGGTAGAGGAAAAGCCTCACAAAGTTCCTAAGAGTAAACTGTGAGGAGCCTTGACTGACCGTGACAGCAAAATAATGTTATAAAAACTTATGTTTGGTGGGCATGGTGGTGTATGCTTGTAATCCCAGTACTTGGGAGACTGAGACCAGAGGATCCAGGTTTGCATCCAGCCTCAGCTACTTAGTGAGGCCCTCTGCAACCTAGTGAGACCTTGTTTCAAAATAAAGACTGAAAAACAGGGCTGGGGGTGTAGCTCAGAGGTAGAATGCCCCTGGGTTCAATCCCTAGTACCAAAAAAAATAAATAAATAAAAATAAAAACTGGAACTTCAGATTGACTGGCTATAAATCCCAAGGGTTTACTCAGTCCCCTCCTCAGTCTGGGTAATTTGCTAGAAGTGCTCAAAGAACTCAAGAAAGCACTTACATTACATTTATAAAGGATGTTATAAAAGATACAGAAGAACCACCAGATGAAGAGATGAAGGGGTAGATAGGGTGAGGTCCAGAAGGGTCCCCAGGCCAGGAGTTTCTGTCCTGTGTAGTGGAGTTGGGGAGCACCATCCTCCCAGCACATGGTGGATGCATTCCCAGCCCAGAAGCTCTCTGAACCTTGTCATTTGGGGGCTTTTATGGAGGTGACACCATATGGAAATGATGGTTGATCATTGACTCCATATCCAGCCACTCTCCTTACCTCATCCCACCCCCAGAGGTTGGAGAAAGTGTGCTGCGAGCTCTAGGTTTCTAATCTAGGTTTGTTCTTTCTGGTTACCATCTACCATCCTGAAGCTATCCAAGATCCCACCAAAAGTCACCTTATTAGAATAAAGGGCACCCTTATCACCCAGGAGATTTTAAGCATTTAGGAGTTTCTTATTATGCCACAGATTCCTAGAAGACTATGCTGGGTACCAAAAGGAAATTATTCTGGATTGATAATTAAACATTGGAACTTGGTGGACCCTTAAATCTAATTCTTGTCCAATTCCCTCATTGTATGAATGAGGAAACAGAGACGACTAAGAATCATAGGGTGATTAGTTGAGGGTGTCACAGGGGGTCTGCTACATGCCTTTAATAAATGAAGCTCTTACTTCAATAGCCAAGCCATGTACAAATGATGCGCACTAGTGCTCATTCTCCATGGCTTGAAGTGAGACTACACATTTTTTTTTTAATTTGTCTTATTGTCCTCTGGGCTGTAAGTTGACATTTCAATTTAACACAGGTCCTTCTTATTTCTCAAGCCTTAATATTGCTTGAATTTTTTCAACTGCTATATAAATTGTTTTATTTGTTTCTCTAGTAAATTCAGCATTTGAAAGAAAACATTCTCCCACTCATTTCATTGGAAAGGTAGAGAACATGTCCCCAAAGAGATTGGATTGTATCTTCAGTTAAGATCTTGGGGAATGAGTCTTGCCTTTGTAAACATGTAAGAAACTTCGCCTCTCCATAGAACAGAGCCAATATATCAACTCTCTCTTTTCTCTGCTTCCTTATCTCACTCCCTTTAGCCCAAACTCAAAATGATTTTATGTGAAATAGCCTAAGAATATCTGTGTTTAAATTAAAGCAACAAAACACTTCAAAACTGATCTGCATAACAGTCATGAGACTGTTGCATCAATATTATGCTTATTATCGCTATGACTCACTAAGTTACCAAGAGCCATGGTAGGCTTGGGGGCACCCACCATGTCCCCCATAGTGATCAACATCATGCTGTGAGCTCGTCGGTGCAAGTCTGAACTATGAAATGTGGTTTCATTTTCTAGCCTGTGTTTGAGGATATGAATATGTAATTCCAACACAAATAATCTCATCCCATGTACCTATTTATTTTAGAAAATAGCATGGCAGGCTGCAACCCAAGGTTAATTGCAACAAATAAATGACAGGTTGTTAGAAAGTAGGATATATACCAGGAATAAAGATGACTACGGTTTACATGACTCTGTTAAGTCTTATATAATCTCTCATTTTGTCTTCACCATTTAATTATTTTTCACAAATCACCACATGATACTCTAAGAGTTTCTGGTGAATTATAAGAAGACAAAATATAGCTTGTGATGGACACTTTGAGGTCAGACCCACCTGGGTTTAAATTCCAGCCTCATCAAGTCTTAGTTTTGACCCTTAGGAAGTTACGTATCTAAGTCTCAGTTTCTTTATTCTGCAAAACAATATTACACATCTCATAAATTGCTGTTAGGATTAAGTAAAATTAGTATGGAAAGCCCTAAGATCTAAGACTGGCACCAAATAAGCCTCCATAGGGCTTAATAAGCCTCCAGGCATGGTGGCACACACCTGTAAGCCCAGTACCTGGGAGGCTGAGACAGGAGGATCGCAGGTTCAAGGACAGCTTCAGCAATGTAGTGAGACTCTCAAAATCAGCAACCTAATGAGACTCTGTTTCCAAACAAAAAATAAAATAGGGCTGGGGGTGTGGCTTGGAGGTAGAATGACCCTGGGTTCAATCCCCAGTACCAAAATTAAAAATATAAAAAAATGGTCAGGTGCGTTGGCACATGCCTGTAATTCCAGTATTTAGGAGGCTGAGACAGGAATATTGCAGGTTTGAGGACAGCCTCAGCAAGTAGTGAGACTCTCATCAACCTAGCGAGACCCATTTCAAAATAAGAAATAAAATTGGGCTGGGGTGTAGCTCGAGGGTAGAATGCCTCTGGGTTCAAACCCCAGTACCACACACACACACAAAATAAAAATAAAAATTAAAGTTATAATACTTCAAAACTCCATATGGCAGCAACTCATTTTGCTCTAACAACATCTGATGTCAAAGACCAGGGAGGTTTGCAAGTATTTCAGTTCTCCTCCTTACTCAATCAAAAGCCGGATCATCAAAGGATTTATATTTTTAGTAGGTAAAAATCCATTAAGAAATGGATTCAGATGGTCATGAAGTGTAGCAGTTTGTAAAATAATAAGCAAAATTTTCCTGTGGCTTCAAGGAAGTTCTTTTACCAATAGCTACATTTTTATCATTTTTCACAAAAACAGTCTTACTGAGCAATTTAGTGTTATGGGATATTTTACAGTTTTGAAATGGGCAGCAGGTTTGGGAGTTTTGTTAGATCATTAAGTGGTAGAAATTGCCCATAATTTTCTGAAGACAATAGTGTACAATTGACTCGCGCTGATGTACTTTGCCAGACATCTTGGCAAACCTGAACTTTCCCTAGAGATTTTGCTTGGAGGAGAACATGCACATGGCATCATTTCAATTGTAAAAAGGAATGGTCCTCTAGGCTTTTCTGTATTAATATAGACATGATCGATATGAGCATGGGAAAATCTATTGGGTGAATGTAGTAGTTAATTGTCAGTAGTAGTTGAGAATAGCAGTCTTAGGTTGGAATTTATCTTTTGTGAAGTAAAGGAGAAAAAAAAAAAACATTGTTGAGGAATGAATGTGGAAGATGACTGATCCAGAGAGCAAAAGCTGAGGCAAAGGTGGCACGTGGATCGAGTGGGGCAGGATGAATGCAAACACACCTGACAAGAGTTCTAGAACACCCTTCTCCACCCACATACTTGTCCAGGTCCCAGCCACTCTTCACTTTTAGTTCTAGGGACATCTCTTGGAGGCTTCCCTAGAATATTCACCTCGCTCCTCAAGGAAGAGGCAGCTGCTCACATAATTCATTGTTAACACCCTTTTATTGTAGCATTTAATTACATTTTACTGTGTCAATATGTTTATCTGCTAGTCTCTCTACCTACATCATGAGGTGATGAGGAGCAGGGCCATCTACTGGCTATATTTTATGTCCAATAAAGGTAGAAGGTTAGAGCTGAGGGCAAGGATAGGAGATAGGGAAGAAGAGAGAGAAACGAAGAAAAGGAAAAATTAAGACCTCAAGTAAGTGATGACTGGTCTCCATGAATAAATATGACCAAGTTTTCCATGTCTTGCATTGTCTCATATATCCTCTAATTTTGTCTTCATCACTTAATTATTTTTCACAAATCACCTGATGATCTTCTGAGAGTTTCTGGTGAATAGTAAGAAGACAAAGTGCATCTCGGTGGTAGACCCTTGGAGGTCAGACCCATCTGGGTGTAAACCCCAGCTTCACCAAGTCTTAGTTTTGACACTGAGCAAGTTATTTATCCAAGTCTTTTTTATTTAAGTTGCCATCATTTAAGGTTTCCATGTGAGCAAAGCAAGGGCAAAGATGTAGAAAGGAAAATGTCATACTTTCAGTGACCTGGAAGTATGAAGGAAGGAATCATCGTCCATCAGCAAAGTGAAAATAAGATTACCTGTCTGGAGAATTTGGTTCCAGGAAATAAACAGTATATGAGTGTGATCTTTCAAAATAAACCATGTTACAAGTTCTTCACTAGAAGTAACCATCACCCCCAGTGATAACTACAAAATTTCCATCTTAACTCAGAGTGTTTTTCTAATACACCTACCATTATGTTAAAAATACTCACTCCTCAGCAACACACACACACACACACACACACACACACACACACACACACACACAAAATGCTCTAACAATCTATCATGTGTATGAGTTTCACAATTTGCAGATATTGCTCTAAAAATAAATAGCTCTGCAAGAGAATTAAAAAGGTGTGATCATAATTAAATTCCATTCCTTTTTAAAAATCACATCTGTGAATAAGCATCCCTTTTCCCCACACACCCCCCTTTCTTTTTATAAAACTCTATCCTTTTAATGTGTCTTGGATAGTCTATTTAATCAAAGCGGTCACATGCAGGGCAGGACTGACTCCCTCCGAGTATCCTTAACTGCATCCAGGTCTTAATCATGGCCAACCAGCTCACCTCTACATTTATCAGAAGGTCTTTTTTTTTTCCCTTTTAGTAGCAAAGTTAGGAATGTTTTCCAAAGGAATCATATATAATTCAAATTTTAAAAATGGGTTGCTCTATTTGCCCAATGCTGAAATATACTGATCTGTCTAATTTGGTTAATGAACCTACTTTTCTCTGCCATTCTCTTCAATGTCCAACTGCCATAACTCACAGTATATTGGCTCTGCTCTTCTAAGGAGATTAAAATACTTCGGTATAGATACCCACTGGATGTGAACATCCTCTGGCTTCTGTGCGCGACTCGCAGAATTTCTGCAGCTTATTTAGAAACAGGAGACAGACACTAAAAAGTCACATACAGGAGGGCAAGTCCCCAGAGAGGCTCCCTTTCCTCTGAAATGCTAGATAGATGTCCACTCGTCAGAAGACAAGCCACTAAGAGGTCCTGTGGGTAGGGTGACTTCTAGAAAAGGTGACAAGTTACATCACTTGGGACTATTAGTTTTCCCCTTTCACTGAAATTGACACATGCCATTCCCCATTGTCCCCCCCCCTACTCCCCCACCCCTGCAGCCAGTTTTCCTGTTTGTTTGTTTGTTTGTTTGTTTGTTTTTAATCTGGCCCCACCTCCTTCTCAGTGTTATCTGCTCACGTCTCACTGCAGATCTCCAAGCAAACTGCTGAGGGTCTTACTAAGTTGCTGAGGCTGTCCTCGAACCTGCTGTCTTCCTGTTTCAGCCTCCCAAGTACTGGGATTACAGGCATGCACCACCACACCTTTCTATCTCTGCACTTACAGAGATGAGTATCTGTTATGTAGGTAGGTCACACCTTCCTCCTCCACTTCTAACTATTGATACTCTCCACTTCCTCGGAGGCACAGATCAAAGCCCTCTTTCAGTCTTCCACACTCTTGAGTCTGGTAGACACCCCCATTTTCTGCCTAGTGGTGGTTGTTTCCACTAGTTGGGTTGGCTCACTCGCCCGGCCAGATCCTCAGGAGACCCCCTTTCCCCAAGCCAGGTTGATCTGATCTCTAGACAGGCCACGCAGTTCCAAAAGTCCCACAACTTATTACGGTTCATTCATCACACCTACCTGGCTTAAATGAAAACAATGAATTCTCTCCTGTTCTCCAATAAAACTTGTTTGTATCTTTAGGGAAATCACCTTTTCTATTTCTTGATATTCTCTGTAAAAATGTAATTGCCATGATATTATAGAGATATTTGAAAATAAAAATATAGAATTACTCGTAAGACCATTACTCAAGCACAATGATGACTCTATTTTCTCTCTTTAGTTTTTTTCTGGTACTGGGTATTGAACACATACACAGGCATTCTACTTCTGAACGACACCCCCAGCCCTTTTCTTTTTGATGTTTTGAAACAAGGTCTCACTAAGTTGCTGAGGGTCTTGCTAAGTTGCTGAGGCTGTCCTCGAACCTGCTGTCTTCCTGTTTCAGCCTCCCAAGTACTGGGATTACAGGCATGGATCACCATACCTGGCTCTCATTCTTTTTTTTTTTATTGGTGCATTACAATTATACATTATAGTGAAGTTCAATGTGTCGAAAACATACATGCATACAGCTCTTTGTGTATTTCCCTCCAAATTCCATCCCATTCCCTCCTACCCACACGTGAGTTAGTGAGATAGTAATTTCTTCACATATTGCCGTAGTATTATTTGAACTGTTTTCTTCTTCAGTCTTCCCTCTAACCCTCCCTGTCTCCTTTAACCCCCTGCAAACACTCTACAGATCTCTCTACATTATTTAAATTTCCTTATATTTACCATTTTTTTTCTCTAGCTTCCACAAAAGAGAGAAAACATACCACTCTTTACTTTATGAGGCTGACTGATCTCACTTAGCATAATATTTTCTAAGCCCATCCATTTTCTTGAAAATGACATAATTTTGTTCTTCTTTATGGCTGAGTAAAATTCAATTTTTGCATATAGCATGTTTTTTATCCATTTATCTGTTGACACACCTGGGTTGGTTCCATAATTTGGATATTGTAAATTGAGCTGCTATAAACATGGATATGCATGTATCACTATAGTATTCTTTTTGTTGTTGTTTTATAGTATACTGATTTTATTTCTTTAGGAAAGATACCGAGGAGCGGTATGACTAGGTCATATGGTGATTCCATTCCTAGTTTTTTGAACAATCTCCAAACTGATTTCTCATTCTTAAAATACATCTTTTCTAGTTTTCTTCCTAGTGCATACACAACGCTGGGCATGGGTTTTTTATCTTTTTTTTTTTTTTTTTGCTAACACTCAGTACCTATTATTTGTTGAAATAGTGAAAGGCATTTTAAAAATAAAACTTTTCATGGAATATAATTTTATTGGTTCCTTGGGGTTGAGTATAAAAATATAAAAATAAAATGTTTCTCCCATTGTATCCTGGACCATGTGAATGAACCAGCCGTATCACATGATGCAAAACCAGGAGGAGCCCACACACATGTGTCATTTGTCTGTTGGCTGTCTACCTGCCCAACCTTCCAGTTGTGGTACACCCCTGCTGGCACTCGTGGCCCCTGCTTCAGCTCTCTCAAGGAGCCCTCTCAAATTTTCTGGTCAATACCAATAGCAGGCAGATCTTATTTGAATGCCTTTCCCTCCTTACTTTCTACTGTGAAACTTATGAATAGCTGTACAAGGCTGAGCCTAGTCATCTTCTAGGCTCATCTCCTAGTCATCTCCCATGAAAGCCAGGGGCCTATAAGATGATTATATTCAGTGACTAGTGTAGCAATTTGGGGAAATAAGATACAGGCAATGACCATGACAAAGGACAAGTAAAGCTTAATGTAAGAAAGCAATACAACACTGGATTTGTAGGTGTGATGTCTTTGATATGTCTTCAAGATGCTGAACTGTTTATCTGAAAAATGCTCAAGTATCTCATTGCAAGGGGGACCGTGGAGCACGCACAGCACAGCAGGGTTAAAAGATTTCACACCAAGTGAAATGCATGTGTCTCCCGAATTCCTCCATTAACACCTAACCAACAGGCCTTCTCATGCTTCTCTCCGGGGTTTGGAGAACTTGGGACAGTGTCTCTCCTGTAGGTGATATTCCCATGGCCTCTCTCTGTTCTCTGCCTGGTTTCTCCCAGGATCCATTCCAACAGGCCCTGTTCCCTCATGCTTGACCCACCGAATGGAGTTAGACAGTGAAACGCTCCCAATGTTCTCGATACAGATTGCCAAATTAATTCTTCCTCAAAGCATGCATCATTTGTAATGTGATCAACAGCATGCAAGAGAGCTCTATTAATTCCTCAGAGCATTATCTTTTAAGTGTAGAAGGAGAATTTAGGTCGATAGCATTCATAAATCCTTTACTGCATTCTAACTTGTTATATAGCTTTTGTATACATATTTTTTTCTTCAAACCCTTAAGCTACTTAAGTCCGAATCACATCAGTTGATATTCATTCCCCTCTACAGCCCCTAGCACAGTGTCTTGCACAGAGAAAGTGCTCTGTGTTTTATAAGAGAAAATAAGAACTTGTATATATCACTTTGGATAAATTAGCATTCTGGCAAAAAAATCCCAACTACTTCCAAAATGTTTAGGGGAAATGGACCAGGGCTAAAGGCCTTACCATGCATATTTAGCTAAATTATATTGTCTGTGATTTTGATTTCTTCTGAATTAAAAGGTCCCACTTGCTTTATGTGCAATATAAGGTTGAATCCACTGATTAACGATGTACTTAATAAGATCAGTCTAGAATTCTGGACACTCAAGTCTATCTTAGGTGCACCAAGAAGCAGATTCCATCCCATGTAAGACATCATTACGGGCACACTCAGCCTGCGACTGTCACCTTGACACGTGTTCCCCACAAAACTCCAGAGTGGACATAAAAAGTTATTGGCTACATAAAAATGTTAAGCAACTGATTGTGATTGGCAAGAGCTCCCCATCAGGCAGTCTAGAAGAGCCAGGCATGTTCTGCGTGGTCCCTTCACACTGAGATACGTGACTATTTTTCACATAAACAGTGTCGTGTCTGGAAGACACACCAGTCAGTCACTTCTCATCCACAACTCTAGGGGTATTGCTTCCTCATGCTATACTTTTCTCATCCTTTGTCATGGTCCCTGCCGGCATTTATGTCCCCAAATTGCTCCACCTCTGTTTTTTACAGTTATTTTACTCTTACTTTACTATTATTTTACACGTGTCACTGAATATAACCACCTGTATTCTTCTATGTCTCTATATTCTTTAAGGCGGGCTGCTACTTTGTCCACAGGAGCAGGCTGCCTAGACTGGGGGGACAGCAGTGTCCTCACCTTCCCTGTGTGTCAGCCAGCAAGAGGCCTGTGGGCCACATTGAGGTGATGGTGCCCCCTGATGGCCAGTGTGGGCCAGGCTTTGTGCTTTTTCATTGCTGTTCCTGGCCCTCCTTCTGCCCAGGCCTTGCTTTATCTGTTTTTCTTCCCTCTTATCACTTAACACATCCATCCCCACAATCATCCTACTTCTCTCCAGCCTCCATTTCATACACATGCCACTTCACTCTCAAAACCCTCACTTTCTTGTCTTTCCACCTCCCCTTCCCTGGACTCTCCCAATTCGGGGTCTATCCAACAATTGTTTTTCTCCATAATTACCTCCTTGGGCATCTGAGTGCTGCTGGACCAGCACGCCGTGGCCAGTGCCTCAGGAACTACACCAGGCTCTTAGCTGAGCTCAGTGTGTGTCGCACCCACTCCCCTGTGTCCTCACCAGCCATTCACCTCAACCTTTGTCCCCTGTACACTCACCACTGCCCCACCTCTTTCAAAAGATGATCTGCCCTCAACTCACAGAGAAACTTGAAGCCACAGGGCATGAGCCCCCATCACTCAACCTTCTGTCTTTCACATAGACACAATCAGATATATTTGTATCTGCTCCCCCTTCTCGCTTTCTTTTTTCAGTGCTGGGGATCAAGCCCAGGGCCTTATGCATGCTAAGTGAGCACTCTACCACAGAGCTCCATCCCAAGCCCAACCCTGACCCTTTCATGATTCAGACGTGACCCTTGTATTGCACCCAATCCTTGATATAGTCTCTTCTAGTGCTTTGTATTTTTTTAGTCCTCCCCATGATTTTTCCCCCACATATCCTATAACATAATAAAATCCTTCCATCATGATGGGTCTTCCTGTCTTTTCTTGGGGACAGCTCACTCTGGCTACCCCTCTGTTTCTTACATCTCACTTTCTTAATTATTTTTGTTTTCTAATGTTTTAAATTTTCTTATACTGTATTCTATACTTACTACAAGACCTAAGGGATAATTTAATTAACAGCTATGTTCCCAGAACTAGGCAAAAGGAATAGACTAACAGTACCTCTGAGGCTACATGTATAATCCCCCAATGATATATTTTCCTTTCCCTCTGAGAATCAAAACCATCCTGGATTTTGTGCTTAAGCTTTCCCTTTAATAAAGGAAGATTATAGCTAGGCGGGCGTGGTGGCGCACACTTGTAATCCCAGTACTTGGGAGACTGAGAAAGGAGGATCGCAGGTTCAAGGACAGCCTTAGCAAGTAGTGAGACTCTCATCAACCTAGTGAGACCCTGTTTCAAAATAAGAATTAAACAGGGCTAGGGGTATAGCTCGGAGGGAGAATTCCCCTGGGTTCAAGCCCCAGAACCACAAACAATAATAATAATAATAATAATAATAATAATAATGGAAGATTATATACATGGTTCAGGACTATATTTAACTCTTTTGCCTCTTTTTTTTACTATCAAAACTCACGGACTATCGGGGCATTCTAACGATTGTTCTACTTGTTCATTATATTGATGGCCTATTATGAAATTTGTCAAAGAAATCTGAACAGCAGGATGTCAAGCCTTGGCCATACACTCCGCTGTGAAGTTTTCACACTCGCTCTTTCATCTCTGTGGAAGCTGTGGAGGGCATATGTCTAAGATGGCAGGCAGTTCCACAACGTGAAAGGAAACTGAGCTTCTTAAATGCATGCTGTCCTTGAGCTCCAGAGGCCTCTATTGTGTTGCGCCATTAAGATCTGGAGTCGTCTGCTCCAGTCAGCATCTCTGATGTTGATACTGTGATGTTCAGTCTGGAAAGGAAAAGAGACATGGAAGTGTGTGCAGTACGTGAAATGGGCTGTAAATAGTAATGCCCAGGCAAGGACAAGCAGAAAGGCAGGAGGTTGGGAATAAGGAGAGGAGGTTAGGAAAGTCTTTGGGGACCAGGGCTTCTTGTTTTGAGTCTTAGAAGATGAAAAAGTGGGTGTATTCCAAGTGGACAGGAAAGACATTCTGGCAGAGGAAACAGACTCCTTGAAATCTGGGGCCTCACTACTGGTGTTTTTTATAAAACTGTGAGCAATCCAGAAGCCTGGAGCTCAGGGGCTGGTGGGAATGGGTGGAAGAGAAAGGAGACAATGGCGTGATTATTGGCCCATTGATGCCTAAACATTTGTAACTGTGGATGGGGAAACATTTCAGAGTTTCAAGAGAAATATTCTATCTGGAATTTAGAAAAAAAAATTCATCAAAGTGGAGGTTAAAGTGAAATTATTTTGGATCCAGGGACACCAGTATGGAAGAATGTGTAAATGTCCAGGTGACACATGTTTGGAAATCCTATGAGAGCAGCAGTCCTGGGGTGAGCGCAGGGCTGGGGGAGTCTGCAGAAGACAGGTACCGGCTGGGCTGGCAGGCTTCAGAATTCCTCTAAGGCTCAGGCTTGGATAAGTAGGCGCCTGGGGACTCAAACTAGAAATGTATAATGAGAAAACCCCAATTCATCATAGCAGCGAGAATAAAACATTCTTAGAACAAATATGCAGAACCACATGAAGAAAACCAATTACAGAGACACATAAAAGAAGATGTGCACAAATAGAGAAGTGGGCAGTCACAGTGGGCGTGAAGAAACTTCACTATAAGGTGGTAATCTCCCCCAATCAACTGACAACATTAATGCAGTTCTAATAGATGTAAAGATGAACAAGGACTTAGAATATGATTTTAAAAGTCATCTGGAACGCAAATTAAGAAAATTCTGAAAAATAAAAATAAAAAGGAGGGATGTGTACTCCTATATATTCAAACCACTGTAACACTATTTTAATTGAGATTCTATGGTGCTGATCAAACAGACGACATCAGGATCAGTACAACAGAATAAAAACATATAAAGTATATCCTGGTATATGTAAGAAACTAGCATGTGACTAAGGTGGCATTTCACATGAATAGCCCTTAAACAATGAGCTATTTGCAAACTAAATACATATAATTAATCCCTAATTTATTATCAATTCCAAGTGGATTAAAATAAAATCTTTTTTAAAAAAGTTAATATAACCTTCAAGATACAGTAAGGAAATTATTTCTACCCCCACCCTGGAAATTATTTTGAGAATGAAGGAAATATAAGTTAAAAAAATTTACTGGGTTGGTTATTTAAAATAAAGTTATCTGAATTAAAATAAAAGCCCATTGATTAAATGTAAAAACCCCAGCAACAATAAATTATGGGGAAATTTGTAATATGAATGTAGAGGGACTCGTTTAAAATATATTAAGAACTCCTATCAATTGGCAAGAAAGAATGAACACTACTAATAAGAACAATAATAAAAGAAATAACAAAGAAAATTCACAACAGAAATAATTCAATAATCAATAAATATGTGAAAAATGAATTTTACTGGTGGAGAAATACAAACTAAATGAAACTAAATGATGTTAGACTCAGGAAATGGTGGGGAAATAGTCACTCTCATAAACTTTCAGGAGGATGCTAACTTTCTATGGAGCAATTTAGCAGTACTTTTCAAAATACTAAGAAACGTTTATTCTACTTGATCCAGTTAATTTGATTCCTGTAAATTTATTCTACACTTTAAATATCTGAAATGTACACACAGGATTAGATATAAATGATTCTCATCAGGGTCATAATATTTGGTAAATGAAGCTTTACTGGAGCTGGGCCACACCCATTTACCTTTTATCTACTTTTAAGCCACAATGGCAGAGTAAATAAGTTATGACAGAGAAAACTGTCAAGCCTAAAATATTTACTCTCTGGCCCTTTACAAAAAAAGTATGCTAAGCCCTGGCCTATGCACATGAAAACACAGAAAGCATATCAAAAAACCTCTAAAAAGTAATTATTTCTAATATGGAACATTTTAGATTCCTTTTTTCTTGTTACATTTTTTATATTTCTCAAGTGAATGTTTTTAAACTTATTTATACTTGAAAAATAAAAATTATATACATATAAATGTATATATATGTGTGTGTATATTTGTAGTGTACGGCATAATGTTTTGAAATCTGTACACATTGTGAAATGGCTTATATGTGCATTTTAATAAGTCCTGAAATTTCTGATTCTAACTTCTCTCTCTGATTTGTTGAGGTGTCTTGATTTTGCATTTAACACCTTTTTGCTTTTTCCCAACTTGGAAGAAAGCTGCTTTGGAAGACTTTGATGATAGGGATTTTCATTGTTACTAACTTTGAAGTTTAAATTGAGTCATGAATTAAAGCAAACACCTTGCCTCTGTTACCTGCAGATTAAATAAGGATGTTTCAAAATAATGAAGCCAGGTATATAAAACACATAAAAAGAAAGAACAATGGTAGCTTTCCTTGTTTGTTGGTTTTTTTTTGGACCCCAGTAAATGTATTCATGAGAACTTTCAAACCCTCTGGAAAATGCCATTCCTATAGCATGTGCTCTGTTTCATAGAGTATCAAATTTTAGAGGATGGAAAGCATTCTACGCGATATCACAATGCTATTCAATCATGATTTCAAAATGTAGCAAAAATAGCTCGAAAAGCAAAATGCCAGCCCTTCTTGCCTTCTATTAATGACTACCTAATTGGTTTCAACAATACATGAAAAGCTAGACAGTCGTGGAGATAGAGAACAAAACAAAATCTCAAAGGCGCACAAGGAATCAATATCCACAGGAAGGACCTGTGTCGCCACACCAGTCCCTGCTCCAGCCCAGAGCTTGCCACGTGGCCTAAGCCTCCGCCTGCACTGCCTTGCGAAAGGCTGCTCCTGGAGCCCAGGTCAGCCCCGACCTGGTTACACCCGGCCACCAGCGCAATGCACTGCTATGCCCAGGCCCGGGCACCCTTCTCTGAGACCTTCCCCCAGCTGCAAAATTAGCATGGGTTTCCTGGATCAAGGACCAGCTGTAGTTCTCATGCCTCTAGGAGAAGCTTCTCCTGTCTAAGAAATCAACAGTTCCCTCTCAGCTCCTGTTCCCCAGAGAGAAGAGAGGAGGACGCTCGCTCACAAGGAAGGCTCCCTGCACCTCCAGGAGATCACCGTGGGTACACATTCTTCCTCCTTCGCCTTTCCCTCATAGTTCTCTGGCAGGGTAACACCAAAGGACCTTAACTTCTAAAGCATATGATTTAGAAACTACTCTTCCAAAAGAAATAAAAAAGTAAGAAACAATCACATTTACTGTTCACATCAATCGAAATGTTATTTCTTGGAGGACAAGGTGATGTGTTGAATCTGGTCTTGCTGTCAAGTTTTCCCATCTTTTAAATGAGAGGGAAGTACCAGTGAATGTCTCTGGCACAGGGTTCTACCATCCTTGATGGCAGATGTGCCACATCTGGCCAGAATTGCTAATGTCATGGTAATTTCCATATGATCACAATTGGTCTTCTAGGACCTGGACATAGGCCAAGGACCAAGGATCCCTGGGCCCCAGTGGCCTTTACAGTTGCTAGCAGTTCTCTCGGAGACATGGGGGAGGCATGGCTTTCTGCCAAGTCTTTGAGGAAGCCTGTGAGTGGAGCAGCCAGGATTCTTTTGTTCTCTAAGTCCGGCATCCCACCTCGGTGGCTCACACCATCCTCCAGCACCACACCTGAAACATGGTGGTCCCGAGCCCCTCAGCCTCGCTCGCTGTGCAGCCACTTCTGTCCTCCTAGGTCCTGAGAAAGCAGGTGGCTCCCCTCTCTCTGTGAGACTGGAGCTCTCCTATGCTGGCAGACAGCAGCGTCTCCATTGATTGAGGATTCTGAAGGAGGCCGTTTCAAAGACAAGGAAATGCAAACACAATGGGCTCAATTTCTTGCATACATACATTCCCCGGCTTATAAACATCTTCTGAATACACCAAAAGCAGGAGTCATTGAGAGAGAAGTACAGGATAAAAAAGAGTTCCTCCCTGCATTTCAAAATGAGGTCGCCTTCAATTCTGTGTGAAGGTGAACAGGGGGACTGTCAAGTTCAGTTAATAATTATGCAGATTCTAGCCACTAATCTGGTATCTTTGTCTGACTGGACTTAGATAAAAGAACAACAATTTTCAGACCAAAAGAGTGTTCTCAGTTGGATTATTAGTACTTTTTATTACATAGGTCATTCATTTAGTGAACTATTTACAATTTCTTTTTTTTTTTTTTTGCGGTACCTGGGATTGAATCCAGGGGCGTTCTACCTCCGAGCTACACCCCCAGCCCTATTTTTTATACTTTATTTTGAAACCACGTCTCACGAAGTTGCAGAGGGCCTCACTAAGGAGAGACAGAGAGAAAGAGAGAGAGAGAGAGCTGAGGCTGGCCGCAAACCCGGATCCTCCGGTCTCTGCCTCCCAAAGTACTGGGATTACAAGCGTGCGCCACCACGCCCGGCCCAATTTCTTTAACTGAAATATCTACAGTACACTTGGAATGTAACTTTTTTTTCTTTACCTCCTCATGTGGGATGGGTTTGAAGAATGAAATATAGTAATTTGTTTTATGGTATCAGAGATCAGTCTCTCTAAGGTTGTAGCGTGATAGAGGAGTTTATAAGCAATCCTATTTTCTTTTGGGGGTCTTTTAATATCCTTTATGTCACCAACTTGCCTTTGTTTCTTGAACCTGCCTGAAATATTTGATTTTCACATGTCATTGCAATAGTCTTCCCTGGGAGAAAAAGGTGGGGGGAGAGGGAAATATAGGGAGGGGGAAGGGAGAGAGAGAGAGAGAGAGAGAGAGAATGAATCTATAGCTTTTTAGAGAATGACTTTTCTCAATCCTAGCCAAAAATAATATGAATTGTACAGACATTCTGCATCCAATTCTAAAAATAGATATAACACAATTCTAGCTATTTCTAATTTATAATTATCTAAAAATAATATTTTAAGTTGGCATTTATTAACACTGAGGAAAAGAAATCTCTCGGTCTTTGGTAATATGTGAAATCTTGGTCCTTCCCCTCCCTCTCACTTTTGCCTCCCTCTCCCTCCCTCCCTCCCTCCCTCTCTGTCTCTCTCCTGCTGCCTGTAGCCAAGCCAGGGAACCTGCCTGGATCCTGGCTGAGCCAGTAATTTTTGCCAGCCACATAAGAAATAAACAAAGGATGTAAAAAGGAAAAATGAATTTAGTGCAGTTTGATCAGTCTTGGGAGAAGCAGCTGACCTGTCTCTGCTGGTTCTATAGAAGGTTATACGTGATAGAAACAAAAGGCAGGAGAGACACCTGCGTAGATTCAGCAAAACTGAGCCAGCAGGAGGACATGCCACAGTGTCTGATCCTTGGCATCCACTTGTGCCAGGTGGTAGCTTCTCTGTTTCCATTCATAGTATGAGGAAATTCAAAGAGAAAAAAATAACTGTTTCCAGGATGTTGGGGAGAAAACGACTTGGGATGTTTAATTTTAATGGGGTCCTGTTATAGTACCTTCTTCCCTCCCTCCCTTTTTTCCTTTCTGTCTAGCTTTTATCATTATTATTATTAATTATTATTATTATTATTATTATTATTAATGCAGTTAATAAGGGGGAAATCCTCACTTCTCTAAGCACCTATCTTTTAGCCGTGAAGTTGGGCTGAATCTCAACTCTTCAAAACTGGGATGGACCTGCAGTGTAATTATACATGATTACACGACCTTAATTATTGTTTTCCCATACTCTTTTTTTTCTTTTTTTTCTTTTTTGGTACTGGGTATTGAACCCAGAGGCATTCTGTCACCAAGCTATGCCCCCAGCCTGATTTTATTTCTTTATTTGGAAACAGGGTCTCACTAGGGTTCTGAGAGCTAAGTTGCTGAGACTGGCTTTGTTTTTGTTTTGTTTTGTTTTGATTTTGGCAGTACTGGGTATTGAACCTAGGGGCATTCACCTCTGAGCTACACCCCAGCCCTATGTTTTAGTCTTTATTTTGAAACAGGGTCTCACTAAGCTGCGAAGCGCCTCACTAAGTAGCTGAGGCTGGCCGTATACCTGCGATCCTCCTGTCTCAGCCTCCCAAGTACTGGGATTAAAAGTGTGTGCCACCATGCCTGGCTGTTTACCCGTACTATATCTGAATTATTTTTTGATTTCCTATAATATTATTCAAAATCAGTGTTTTAATGTCCTGTACAAACTATCTATTGAATTCCTGAAAAAAGTAGGAATCATTGGCTCCTGAAATCTGATTGTCAAAATTCAAAACTATCTGCTTAAGATAAATTTTCTATACATTAAAATAAGAAATAAGAATTTACTTCTAGTAGCTGATTATTTTTTATTATTTATATAAACCTGTAATGTTCCAAGGAAAGGTGTTATTTATAAATGTTTTTTATTGTCAAATCAAGTGGAAATAACAAAAACCCCATTATATTAAACACCTATAATTTTCTCTAGATCTGTGAAACACATGAAAGAGATTTGATCAATATCAAATGACAAAACAGTCTAAATACTCAGAAGTCTAGAAATGTTCCATTATGAAATGTTACCTTGAAAAATTATCTCTGGTGTCTCTTATCAAATTAAATCTGTTATTAGCTCAGTATAGGCATTTTTAAAAATTGATACATTTTAACTATTTTGAAATGTTTATTTTGCTGTTTAAAGCATATGAGTTCTTTCAAAATAGAAATGAAATAGAGGACATGTTTACCAAACCTTTCAATCAAATACTAAGGATCTATCCTTTTGAAAACATTTCTTGTCAAGTTATGTATCCTTGCAAGTAAGGAAGTCTTAGACAAAAACTTTCAAAGAATGACTGTGCCTCTCCTGATGAACTGAATACCATTGTGGAGAAAAGCTTTCCTTACTCTCTGAAAGAAGATTTTATGCTGGTGAAATAGCATGTTTTTATAATAAGGAACAGAACTGCGGATCACTGTTAATGTTTGAATTCTAAAACATAATACAGAATACGTAGTACCTTGTCCATGTTTAGGCCTTCAATTTACAGAAAAGCCATTGGGGTATTTTAATTTTTAAACAAATCTACTGAGTCAACATGACAATGTGTCCCTCTTGTTTTCATCTTCTCACAGATGAAGCACACATTAATTTTTCCAGAAACACTGACTTAGTTGATTTCCTTCCTAAATTCAGGTTGGCAGTAGTTTTGTAGGTGATCGCCTGTGCTAACTCCTAAGGGCACGTGAGTGTGCCCCCAGACAAAAGGGAGAAGCTTTTAACTGAATTTCTCTCCAGGACTGACATCCCTGTGCTCCCTGCCGTCTCTTGTTGAAATCAATTGAAGTGTCTCACATCAGAGAGGGAAGGATGTGGCCCTGGGGGCACTGAGGTCCTGCAGTGCCACCTATCAATCTGAAAAAAGCGACTCTCAGAGACAACCAAGTGTTATGGTCTGGTTGTGCACATTCAGAATGACTTCAGGCGCAGGGAAGCTGAACCTTTAGGTGGGATGTGCATGCATTTTTGGAGCCCTCCTCCTTGTTCCACAATACTCAGGATGAAGATCCTGAGCCCCTTTTCTGTTCTGGGCTCTGTGCCTAGGGGATGGTGCTGTTTAGTGGACTTTGATTTTGGAGATGAAGTTTTACAGTGGTAAGGAAAACTTGAGAAACACTTCAGATTGTGATTTAATAAGCAACAATGTGAAAAAAGATAAAGTATGAGAGGTAAAATACATATGAATTAGCTTGAATTAGCCATCTGCAATGTCTGTATATTTCAAAATAATATATACACATATAATATATACACATATAATAATATATGTGTAATTTTTGTCAATTTAAAACTTAAAAATAATTTAAAAATAAAGCAATGGTGTGACATAAGGTACTAAATCTTCCCTGCCTTATAGTCAACAATATCATTTTTTTCCTCTCAAGGCAGTCCAGGGTGATAATATATCAAGAATGGGAGATGAGGAATTTGATCGTATATTAAGGGGGTGGAGAATGTTCAACTGACCCAGCAGGATTCTTGCTGAAAATTGGCTAAGAAAACTAAAGAAAGAATCTAAGGTCTAGGCTTCTGGGGCTTAAAAGAGCCTGACTAGTGTTAGGTCAAGGAGGGTGTCTTAGTCAGTCACCAAGGAAATAATTTCTATAGGATAACTATAAATCAAATAATCACCAGCACCTACACGGGGATGGGAGATGCTGCAGTGCTAGTCAACAAGAGAGAAGAACATCATTGAATAGCCAGAGCATTCAAGAGGCAGCCCAGAAGGGCCATGTATCAGTACTATGGATAAACTAGTGCTAGATTGAAATCCATTCTAAATTCACCCAAGCAAAACTTAAACCAGTTTTCAAAGTATCGAGATGTTTGGCATGTAAATTAACTACCTATTAGGAAAACAATTCCCAACTCTTTATAAAGAAAAAAAAAGAACTTAATGTTTATACTGAATAATGTAATATTTAAAATGTCCCCAAACCAATCAAATATTAGATACATGCAAAGATGCATAAAAATGTAACAGACTTGGTGGCACTGGATCTACCTTCAGGCAAGCTCCTGGATGAACCACCGGCATGGCTTCGGGGGGCACTGCATGGTTCACACTACTGCTTCCACGGTTGTGCCTAAATTTGGACGGCTACTTGCACCTCCACACTGTTGCCTTAGGAACTCAGTATGGATCCTGCCGTCAGTTTTGTGCTGGGACTGTCACTAACTGTCCCCAGCTGACTGTGCCAGATTCTCCACTAAAACTGTACTTCCCACCTCTTAAAACCATTCATCGTGGCACTTCCTGACAGACTCCCCATCGTGCCAGCCGATTCACTCGGTTGTCTCCAATGGCTCCAATTCAACCCATGTGGCTTCCCCTTGCACTCAAACTGCCAGTCAGACCACCAACCCTCCCCTCCCCTCTGCTGGGGTTGTGTCTTGCTTCTGCTTCTGATGTGTCTATAGCTGTATTAGTTCCATAAACATTTCATTTGCATCATCAAACTCAATCCAGACTCCTTTTCTATGGCCTGTAGAGACTTTACAACCTCCACTTCGGCAGAGTGAGATTGGAACAGCACCATAGACATATGCTAACGTAATAGGAATACCAATATCTACAGTCACTGCAGCTGCTACTGGAGATACAATTACAGACAATGTTACCCCACTTGCTATGGCCAGATTCCGTTTGTGCTTTGACATAACCAACAAAACTCACAACCACAAACGGCATACTTGCAATTCCATCCACTCTGCCGTTCAGCTCCCTTGATGTCATGTGATTGCAGCTCCCATCATTCATCTTTATTATATAAGCAGCAAATCATGGACAAGGCGTTATATCATCAGCTGCTGCCGCATACTCCTGACCATATGAAGAACATATCCTGCCCAGCAGCATCACAGGTCTGGCTGGGGTGCCAAATCTGTTTACAGTGGCAGTAAAACTCTGTTCCACAGCCTTCTCACCCACAAGTTAATTTTGAACAGCTGGCACATTCGAATGTTATCACAGCATATCCACAGTCCGGAGATGGACACCACCTACAATCAGGATCTCCAGCAAGCCACTGTCTGGGCATAAACTCTTTATATTTTTAGAGAAAATGGAGTTCTTATCAATACACATTTCAGAATGCATGCTTTCAATACTCGCAATTCCATCCACACCACTCTTTAGCTCCCTTAATTTACACTTGTAGAGCCTATTAAAAGTCTTGACCGAGGGCAATCTCACAGACAGTGTTAGCTAGGGCCTTCAAGAATCGCTGAATGTGAGCCTCCTCGAACTCCCGGAGGTCCCCCAAGTCCCCCTGGAAGCAATGGGAGAGGACGTCCGAACAGGACCTCAAAGGGCGGACACCCAGTGAGACACTCTCCTTGATGCAAGCTACGGTTCCCGTACACAAAGAATTCCACATCCAAGTTAGGGAGCAGCCCAGTCTGGCTGAAAGGAGAAGGTTTCCTCCAAGATTTATGTATGGAGGGGCTCTCCCTCCTCTCCAGGCAGGTATGTGGCTGGGTTCAGGGTTCGACTGGCTTCCACAATTCTGTGACAGATTTTTGGTCAAGTTGCTTCCATTTAAAAATTACTGATTTTAAAAACTAATAACTTAAAACTTACACACACACACACACACACACACACACAAGGTCCACAAGACATTTTCCTTTCCTTCTGCAGATTTTAGAATGCATGAGACAAATAGCTCTGAGACTGTTATTCTTTAGGGTTGTAGCCAATTTTCTCAATATAGGTGCCGACTTCCTTAACGATTTCCTTGTATCTCTTCTGGCTATGAGGTGGCTCAGTGGAATAGTTGTTTCACACCCAATGTGTAAGCCAGAAGGTGCATGCTCACAGGTCTGTCCATTCTTGGAGATACCAGCTTCAAATTCACCAACACCAGCAGCAACAGTACCCAGGTCTCGAAGCTGCTGGTCTGCATGGGCAAGCTGAGCAGTAAGTTGGCGGCAGGTCTGTTCGGCCTCCTTGGTTAGCCCAGCCTGCTGCAGCTCATGGCTCAGTCATTCAGCTTCAGCCTGCAATTCCTTTGTTCTCCTCCTACAGCTGCTCCAGGCCCCTGTAGCTGCTAATGGGTCTTGGCTTCATCTGGATCTTGTAGTGCTCAGCTGCTTGTTTCTGGTTCAACTGGGCGTGCAGCTCATTCAGCTGAGCCTGGAGGCGCTGGGCCTCCTGATGGCTCTCACCTCTCTGGGCCTGGAAAACCTTCAGCTTCTGCTGCATCTTGCTGGCTTGGTTCTGCCAGCTTCTTCCACCTGGACAGTAAGTTTCTGCTTCTCCTACCAAGGGGGGAGGTTCCCCTCCAAGCTCAGATCCAGTCTGTCCATACTCAAGTCCAGCTGGGGTTTAGCCTGGAGCTCACAGCTCGGGTTCGATGCTCCTTGTGAGCAGCCTAGCGAAGCCATCCGGGAGTATGGGAACTGGTTGGGGTGGCCTGGTGACCCATGTAAATTTCTCGGACCCTAAGGACAAGGGCCAAGTCCAAAGTCCCATCTGATGGCCAGTTGACGTGGAACGAGGGCCAGTTGATCTCACACAGCTCGAGCTTAGACTGACCTCACACAGGTAGTTAAGTCTGCATGTCTCACACCACAGAGAGAGCAGCGGTCACCATTCTTGTTGGTGAGACAGCTGTAGTTGTTTACTAAATTTACCAAATTGCATGTTTTCATCTTAATACCTTATGCCCACTCCTTACATAATACAGTATGCCAATATATTATGGTAAATGCCCATTTATAACTGCAAGAAACTCAGATACACTGTCAACAGTCCAGAAAACCCCAGCTTAAAACTGTAACAATATGGGGAGTTTATATGTGCCTATCCCTGTGCAGTATGTAGGGTGGGGGAGAAGAGAGCAAGCCTCTTCCTCAAGCAGACGCCCGCCTGGCCGGCCTCCTGGGTTTGGAGGCTTAAGGAAGTCTTGCCATAGGGCCATGCGTATAAAGGGTGACCCGGCGCCTGGTCACCCTCTATTATGGAGGGGTGAGTGTCCACTAAGGTGAAACAACTTCCATCGGAACCGCAGGTTAGGGCCCAATCAGATCCCATAGCTGCTGGGCAGTGGGAAGTTCCAGCCACTCACATATTTATTTACCATTCATTCAGATGTTACGCTTTCCCAATTTGAACTCCTTCTCTGTCTTCTCCCGGGGGAGACCAAACTAAAATACCAATTACCAACCTAATTACCTAATAATTCGCACCTTAGAATACACCGCAAGGCTGCCTCAGAATACACATCAAGGCTCCAGACGGCGACCAGTTCCACCTTGAAATACACATCGAGGCTTTAGATGCAATCTCCAGCGGGGTGATCAGTCCTGCACTGGCCCTCCTGCACTGGATTTCCACTACCTAATTACCTAATTGCCTTGTCGTGACACTTACTTAACCTCGTCTTCTTCCACCCGGAGGCTTCCAGTACAGAGCGCCGCAGTCCTCCTGGGCCTACTGGAAGGGGATCACGGAATACCCTCGGGGGTGCACACTTCGCGGTTCCAGGGACCCCAGTGGGCTGCAGAGTCTGGGAGCAGCAGCCCCTGACCTACAGGGTTCTTGGTGAGGGGATCTCGCTGGGGCCTCCAAAGATGTTGCAGAAAATTCTCTGGAATGATTGACTCAAATGCCAAGTAAATGGAAAAGAGGAAGTTTATTACACCCGCGGGCACAGAGTTAGGATAGCTCCTGAAAACCTCTGGCCTCGAGCTCCACATGAGTTCTCATTTTATAGAACAGAGGGCGGAAGTAGGCAGGCGGGCTTATAGAAGTTGAAACGTAGCAGTCAGTGATTGGAGAAAATTCATGAACAAGTTACCACCTATGTCACTTACGACCCATGTTATGACCTAGGTAACTTACAATCTATGTTATGACTTACGTGACGACTTATGACCTACATGACGACCTACGTGACTTACAATCTATTCTTCAGGCTGTTGCCTGGATACATGGCCTTCCATTTTAGTAACTTTTCTACCACACTCCCTGTTTATACTTACCAGAGGGAAAGGGTTATATTTTATTCATCCTTGTATTCCTTGCATGCCACTTTAAGGGAACTGGATAACTTCCATTTTAAATTTAACTAAAGAAGATAAATTAACTGGAATTGTAAATCAGGTAAACATTTTATTGTCACTCAATGGTAAAATTTTCCAGGCCAGCAAAAAATTCTGACTGCCAGAAGAATGTTGTGCGAGATGCTAATAGAAAATGGCAGCCCAGACACTGTTGGAACTGATGGTGGCTTGTGTTCATTTGAGGCAAGCACTCGGATGCACTCTCTCTTTACAGTTAGAAGGTAGGAGCATACCTCACCATCATGATAACAGCCACATGGTCTCTCATCCATAAGAATTCATAATGTGTCACTTGCTTAGCAGTCTAGCTGGCTGTGTGCCCAGTATCTTAAGAGTGTCATAACCTGAGAGTTGGTGGCAGCAAAAAGAAGCATGGGACAAAGCTACTTGGCTCCTGGGCTAATTTTTGTGTTTTAATCTCTTTTTCCTTGGGTTAAATGATATTTTTTAACGTTATCAAGCCCAATTCAAACAACACTTTCCAACCTTCCCTAATGTGCTGTTTCGTGCCTTCCTCTCAAGTGACTGTAAATTCAGAGAAAATAACGTAGGTAAACAGTTTTTGTCTTAAATTACGTGAGATCATATTTTCTCATTTGCAGTATTTTCAGCCAGAAATGTGTTGAATCCCAAGTTACCTTGTAAAATGCATTTGATTAAGCAACTCCCAACAACTTTCTCTCTTCATAATCAGTTTAAGAAAAGCAAAGTTGCCACCTAAAGACATAATTCATTAAACCAACTTCTGTATTTTTGCTTCTGAATTAGAAGTCCCTAACTCAGCAGTGGATTTATACTCAAATAACCAGAAAAAAAAGATGGAAACTTCTGAGATTAAAAAAAAAAGCATCCCTAGTAAAGAAATACAGTTTCAGAAAAATGAACTTCTACAGATTCTATTAAAGAAGATCTTCTAAGAAATGACTTCCTGGTCAAAGAGGTCTGTGAAACTTAGGATGATGCCTTTACCAATGTCTGAATATTTAAATCAAAATTAGAAACTATTTTCAGGGTAAGGTTTAAGCTTCAGCATTTTGTTTTCAGCAAAGACATTTTCTAATTGATTTCACCCTGGAAATTTTCAATTATATACTTCAAAACAAAACAGTTTGGATGAATTATGCATTCTCTATGCCTCACTATATTGTAGGTTGTTTTGTCCAGAGCAAGTATTCATCTTGCCTCTTCAAGAAACACATCTCCATGGTTCGTATAAAAGGCTCAGTACTATCTCTTTCATTCTCAGAACGTGATCAAGCTGGTGACTGTTAACAGGAATTATAGAATTTAATTTTCCCTGTTCTTTTTAAGAGTATGTTTCTGCCCAGCAGAGAAAATGCATTAGGAAAACAGGGTCCAGGAGGCCTCTCTGCTGGTTCCTGCACCTTGGCTGTTTTTGTTGGAAGTAAGTAGAAGGAAGAGTGGAAAGAGACAGCAACCACAGGTGCAAGTCTTTGAAAATGGCTCTGCTGTGCTGTGGTTTTTACTAGAGCCTTCATTTCACTTGGAAGGCCTTCTGACCGTACTATAAAAATGTCAATTCAAAAAAATAAAAATCTCTAAACCCCAGTGCAATGTTTTTCTGAAGTTCAGATCCACTCTTCTAACCCCTTTTTTCTTTGGCATTTACCTATCCTCATCATTTCTAAAAGAGTAAGCCAACGGGGGAAAGAAAGTACTATTTCAGCATGTAAGTCAGGAGAAGGAAAACCAACTATAGTAGCTGAATACCTGGGGATGGCTTTCTTTCAGAAAGACTTAGCGATTTCTAGCTTATAGTGGAAGTGGGGGCAGGAGAGACAACTATGAGAGAAATGAGTTCAGTCTTATACTTCTGGAAAAGGGAAACTTTTTCTTTGACAACTCAAGTTCCCTGTTCAGAAAAAAAAAGTATCTTCTGGAAAGAGTTTAATTCCTTAAGCCATTCCTCCCGCAGCTCTCAATTATAGCAGCAGAAACAAGGCACTAGAGTTTTTAAAAATCCAGGTAAATACACTTAAAATTAAAATTAAGCACTGAATACATTTTTCACCCTGGATATAATCCTAAAATCACTAAAGGAAAAATTATTTTTAGTTTTTTGTTTTTCTTTACTTTTCTCCCTACATTTTTCCAAAAGTACATTTTAAAAGTTCATAAATCCATGAAATTAAATCCAACACTTAAATATTTTGATATTTTGGTGTATAAAGATATTTTGGTGTATAAATATATAATCTTTCATATAAATAGGAATCATTTTTCAATTTGTTCTTTTTCAAATTGAAATTTAAAGAGAACTTATTTGCAAGGAAATAATTAGGGGAAGATATTTCCATTTACATGAGAGGTCGTAGGAGATGCTTCTGTGATTTCAGTATTTTATGTATGTTCCTAAACCAAGATAGGTGAAAGGTCTAGCTAATTTCCAAAAATTTCTTCCAGGATTCTGGCTTCAGGATTCCTGGTGGTGAATTCATTAGGTATTAGCTGAGAGAGACTAAGTGTTCTGTTACTCTGCTGCAGATGGGCTGGGTGCTGGTTTAAATTGTGACTTTGCCATTTCTTGGCTAGGTCACTATTGAAAAGTCTGTTAATGTCTCCACTCTGCATCCTCATCTAGAAAGTGGGTATGAAGTGGGTATGTTAAAATCAGTGCCTGTCTGATAAGGTTGTTGGTATAATGATGGAATGAAAAAATGTACATTCTCTGACACATAGAAAGTGCTCAGTGAATATTTTCTACTAGTAAGGACACAGCCCCTATTTAGGTGTTTCTAGATCCCATAGCTTTCTAAAAGAGGGTGAAAATATGTTTCTAACAGTGGTACTCACCATCAGTGAGTTTCTGGTGACTATGAAAATGAGGACTGGGTTAGTGGGTAGGGCTGGGCTATGGGAGAAGAGAAAGACAACAGCCCACATGGGAAGCCACAGGAGACATGTTGACCACAGTCTATGTCAAGGTCTGAACCGAGGGAATGGAGACTGATAATAGGTGAGATAATAGTGCCTTTAATGTTCGTTACAATCATGGGAATTAAGAACAATACTTCCTGTCTAACTTTTGCACATCTTCTCTACTGTTGCAATGCTTTTTAAAGTGGCAACAAACACATATTTTCTTGTTTTTCCAATAGGACTTATAACTCACCAAGTAGAGGCACTTTCACATAGACTTGTGTACATACACATTTGAATTCAAGCATGCCCTCAGCATACGATGACCAGGAGGTATGGACAGTACGTTCCCTGAGCCCAGATCTCTGGGTCAGTGATGGATGTATAGTTGAAGGTTACATAAATGCACAGTATGGCAATATATTTCTATAGGAGGCACAGACCCCACTCCAGCCTGTTGCTGAGGATCCCACTGCCCTTCTAGTCTACCAAGTTCCTTCTGAGCTGCTTCTCTGGTTATCAAACATTTTATTATACACTGTGATAATTTCCCTTATATATCATAATCAAAGAAAAATGTCACTGTACAACAAAGAATGGAACAGTAGTTTGAAGTTTTATCCAAATGTTTGCAGATTTGTATACTCATTAAACTGACAACTACTAGGCACCTAGGAAAAAGTTTATGCCAGAGGATCTCCTGGGAATTCTGCACTTGAACACTAAAAATTTCCAAACTGTTCTACTGCACCACCCTATAATGGGCCAGGTTTGTTGTCAGTTGGATGGTACCTGAGGTCTTTAAGAATCCATTATAAACAATGTTAACAGCATATTTCAGCTAGCCTTTATGACCTGCTGCCATTTGGCTTCTCTAATGAGTGTGTCCAAGTGAGAAAAAGGATGGCAGGAAGGAAGCTAATTAAACACCTCTTAGGTCACATTATTGAAGATGAGGCCATCTGGTTGATCGTCACAGTGGGCATTACTGAGTGCCGAAGTTCTCTGGACATGCAGTGCAGCCAGAAAGGACACAAGATAAGAATTGCCAACCAAACCCCTTTCCTGGCTTGACATCCAAACACCTGTCTTCCTTTTGACATCCAAGGAGAAAGTTTATCCGTTGACCTGAAGATCATTTTAAAAAGAGTAACTCATAGCTTTGAATAATTACGGTAAATTTTGCAACAGGTAAGTACCCCCCCTTTTCCACAGAGGACATTGTTCTTTGAAAGAGACTTGCACAGAACATTCAAGACAACGAAGTACCCCTTTTGCATGTGAATCCCATAGATAAAAGATTCAATAGAAATTTTCCATGAACTCAGATGTTCAAGTTTTCCTATGTTTCAGTCAAGCTCTCCAATTGTAAGCAATAGAAACAGATTGGCTAATTAGCAGGAAAAAATGAACTATATAGCACATAGAATGGTAAGGAAGACTGGAGAACATCACTGAGGCTTAGCTCTCAGAAACACGTCTTAATGCCACAGTGCAGAACCAGCCCCCACGAGGAAACTCCAGCTGCCACAGTTACCCCCATCCCTCGCTGTCACTTTGCACCCCCACCCGCAAGAAAACAGGACTCCCACTGCAGAAGGTTTTCAGGGAGGAGTGTTCCTTGAGTGCTCACGCCAAGGCACAAGTCTCAGGAAGGAACTTTGGCCAAAAGCAAGTGAGGCACCAGCACTGCATGGAAACAAGAACCATGCAATTTTAGATCCTACCTGGGGATGGTGAGTCTCCTAAGTTTGGAATTTTCCCAGAGGTAGTCCAAAAGAGACTGCAGACAGAAAGCAAGTCTCAAACATTAGAGTAACCGTTGGTAAGGCCATTACAAGCTGCTCTCAGAAGGAGTCTCTGATGTGCTGAAAAGTTTTCCAGTTTACTTGGATGCTTTAAATTGTTAATACAAAGCCTCTTGTAAAAAAAAAAATCATTTCCTGAACTTTATGTGAGAGCCCATCTTATTTTCTTACATATTCTGCTTCAAAAATTACTATGAAGACTTTCACAGAACCCCTAATTTATTATTTCATTTTCATTTTAACAAGCACTTATGGGGTACCTACTCTATCTGGCAGGCTCAGAAGTTAAAGTAATGACTATCACACTGTTGTCCCCCTCTGTGAAACACTGTCCACAGGGTTGAGGGACACATTGGCAAATGTGCATCATGTCACATGATTTTGAAATGAAAACTATTCAACCATCCTCACAAAATTAAACTTTTGGAGACAAAGTATGTATAAACACAGCTATGTTACAGCTTTAGTTCTAATATCTGAGAATAATTTTAAATAGAGAAATGTACTACAATGGCTATAATTTTTATTTAGTTTTTTAATGAAATAACTTTAAAAATACTACCTTTCTAAAACACAGATATGGCCATTTCTGCAATGGATTTATGGTCTTTTTGTGACCCATTAAAGCCACCAGTACCTGCTGCTCCCAAACTCTTCTAACTTCTTCCTATTGCTCTAGGCAATGAGGATCAAGAATTACTCCTCCCGGGGCCAGTTATCCTGCCCAGTTGAACTGCTGTGAAAACCAAGTGACTTATTAAGACTTTTTCAGCAGAACTCTAAAAACAGTTTGAGGGCAGAAAGAAAGGAGGAAATTTATTGAGTAGTTAGACTTGAAGTCTTGCCCGATAAAATGCAATTTTTCTCTAGAAATCTTAAACATTACTATTGCTTCTCTTGACCAGTAGAGTAACTGAAGCGCCTGAGAAACATGCTCTTATGAAGGGTGGCTCTGTCCATCGACAGAAGAGAAAGTCAAGATGCACAGGCTTCTCATGATTTCTCTAAGGTCACAGAATTTAGCAAAACCACTGGACAACAGAGAAGAGACAGTAGAACCTTATGTGGTGAAGGGTAGTTTTGAACAACTGAACAAAATCATATCGTACTTAAAATGCTGAAATAATCACAACACATGACCAATGGTTTCTAGTTTGATTTTGTGAAACAGGAGTGGTCATCCTGGTGTGTTTATTTTTGAGTATGATGTTCTCAAATTTGTATGTTTATTCTCATTGCCATAGAATGATACCTAGACCACAAAGAGGATCTCTATGAAAAATAGCCATTTGTCCTGAACCATAAAAATCTTAGGTAAGGTCACTCAAAAACTCAAGTATAACCCAATTGTTCCATTTGTTCGTTTGTCCCGTATCATCTACTCAGGACTTATATATCAGTCACCATTTCTGATAAAGGGAATGGAAGTCTATGTTAGTGATTTGGGAATGCAGTTACATGAATATAAATAGTAGAAAATAACCTCTAAAGAAATCATAAAATAAAACTCTTGTCTTCTTCCCTAGGACCTAGTTTAGCAGGGTATACAGATACTTCTCTCCCTTCTTTTAGGCAGCGATTCACCTATCCCTTCAAGTATCACTGAACACTGGAGCCGTGCCATGCATTGGCTACATCTAAGGTACAGAGACATTGTAGGGCCTGAGACAGGGGATATCTTTGTTTAAAGGGCAAACCCTGCTAGGGATGTCTACTAAGCTACATGCAAAATTAACTTTAAGATAACTTCCTTAGTCAGTGTAGTCAGTGTTCTCTAGAGGAACAAAACTAATAGAATATATATACATATATCTCACAGAGCAATATGCATCATTGTAAAAGACAGAGCGATATCTATAATTGTAAAAGGGGATTTATTAGATTGGCTTCCAGGATCAGAAGCTGGCGAGTCTCACCATGTAAGTCTGCACACTGGACAGCCATGGGGACCAGTAGCTGCTAAATCTAAGAACCTGGAGCCTCAGAACAAGAGGGACAAGTGACACAGCCCCAGACTGAAAAACCACTCAGGGGTTATCTTTGTAAGAATAAGAAGCAAAAAACACAGGACATTTCCATGGCAACTTAGCAAGACCCTGTTTCCAAAAAATGAAATAAAATAAAATAGGGCTGGGAGTGGAGCTTGGAGGTAGAATGCCCCTGGGTTCAATCCCCACTAACACACATGCAAAAAAAAAAAAAAGATCCTGGGTCTCGTTTTGGGGGTTCAAACATCTGAATATGGATTTATCTCTGCCACTAAAAGCTGGCGAGTCTCACCATGTAAGTCTGCACACTGGACAGCCATGGGAACCAGTAGCTGCTAAATCTAAGAACCTGGAGCCTCAGAACAAGAGGGACAAGTGACACAGCCCCAGACTGAAAAAACACTCAGGGGTTATCTTTGTAAGAATAAGAAGCAAAAAACACAGGACATTTCCATGGCAACTTAGCAAGACCCTGTTTCCAAAAAATGAAATAAAATAAAATAGGGCTGGGAGTGGAGCTTGGAGGTAGAATGCCCCTGGGTTCAATCCCCACTACCACACATGCAAAAAAAAAAAAATCCTGGGTCTCGTTTTGGGGGTTCAAACATCTGAATATGGATTTATCTCTGCCACTAAAAGTCATGACAGACATGACTGTGAATGGCTAGTCCTTACATTTGTAAAAAAAAAAATAAAGGTGGAAATGTACCCCATTTACCAAGGTGTTTAAAAATGAAAGAATATATAATTTTCCCAGTCCAATGTACTCTTCTTCAAAAATAAAGCCTCCTAGCCGGGCGTGGTGGCACACGCTTGTAATCCCAGTACTTTGGGAGGCGGAGGATCCGGGTTCGCGGCCAGCCTCAGCTCTCTCTCTCTCTCTCTCTCTCTCTCTCTCTCTCTCTACTTAGGCCCTCCGCAACTTCGTGAGACCTGGTTTCAAAATAAAGCATAAAAAAATAGGGCCGGGGGTGTAGCTCGGAGGTAAAACGTCCCTGGGTTCAATCCCCAGTACCTCAAAAAAAATAAAATAAAATAAAAAAATAAAGCCTCCTGCTGGTTTCCCTGTGCTGTGACGTGCACCGCTTCTCTCGCTTCAGCTGCATCTCCTGGACCACTTTGTCCACACACGTGGGACACAGACATATAGTACAGCACATCCTCTCTGCTCTGTTGTTTCAGTGGAGCCCCTTGGGCAAGCCCTGTAAACATTTAAAATGTCAGGCCGTGTTTATTGAGCAAGGGGGTTAATAAAAGTTTATTTTGTCTTCACCACGTAAGAGGCTTGGCATCCCCTGGGCAGCATCACTGTGTACGTCGCTAGAGCCTCAGAGGGTGTGTACAGGGATGCGAGTCCCTGATGTAATGTTTCCGTGCACAGCAGGACAGGAAGGGACCAGGGTTCTGATAGGAACCGCTACCCTGCCTGTGGAACATTTGGCATTCAAGTTCCTCTTGTGGGACCAGGGAATAAAACCTGACCATAAAGTGCATCACTAACTAAAGAAATACGCTTTTTAATAGGCCCAGCAGACCAGAAAACTGTATGGGACTGATGTGTAGTCTTCCATGCCCATTCGGTCTTACATTCATTTCCTCTCCACAATTCTCAACACTGCAGATTCCCGTCCTTCATGGTTTTGTTCAAATCTCTCCATGAAGAATGGATTCCATGCCCCACAGAGCTTGCTTCCTGCAGGCTTCTGGGAGAGTATTTGCACCTGCCGGTGGCACCAGGAAGGTGGTTTTCTCTCCCTTTAGAAACCATCCTAGCTTAGAAAACTGCAAATTCTCCATGGTGACTTTTAGAGCAGGGATGCTCAGCACATTGACCAAACAAAGGCACATAGATTCTAAATGCACTGCCGGCAGCTAACCCATCCACACCCCCATGCTCATGGATCACCGCGTGGTGTGCCTGTGTGGCAGGTCGTGGTGACATGAAATGGGGAAATGGAAGACATAAGGGTAGAAAATAACCCATGATCTGTGGTAAACTGTGTCCATTTCTACCATCTGGAAGCTTGGAGACAAATAATAAAGACTTGAATGCAGCAAAGATGGGCTTGTTCATTTCACATGAGACAAGGGAGCAAACGGAGACCACTGGACAAGCAATGGTTGCAGAGTGACTTGTGAAAATGACCAAGTGTGTAAAGCACGGCTCCACATGACACTGGAGCTGGCTGGGTCCCTGGAGATGGCAAAGCCACAGCTGAGTGCTAATGAGAGACTAGATGGACTCTGCTCTCACATGCACAAGGACAGACATTTTTCTCTGTCTAATCATTTCTGCATATGGAAATCTCTTACAAGGAGGAAGACGAAGCTCAGGTTTGTCCAAGTGGACTTCTGAAGATGTTTTTTTTCAAATCCTGATGTGCACTGCATCTTGGTAGTGAATATTCTCCTCAATTCAACCTGACTTGGAATTTTCCAGCATTCCTTATATTGTATTTTTCTGACAAATGTTGCATGCAGAGAGGAGATGTGGAGAAATAAGTTCCTATGCTAACTGAAGGTGCATACAGTTGGCCCTCCTTTATCCATGGGTTTTAAATCTGTGGATTCAACTGACCTAGGACTGAAAATACTCAGAAAAAAATGTGTTTGTATTAAACATGCACAGGCATGTTTTTCTTATCACTGTTTCCTACATGATACAGTATAACAACTACTTGCATAGCACTTACATTGTATTAGATATTATGAGTAATCTAGAGAGAATTTAAAGTATACAAGAGAATCCTGTAGGTTCCATGCAAACACTACCCCATTTTATATCAGGGAGTCTAAGGATTTAGGAATCTGTGGGTAATCCTGGAATCAATCCCCTGTGGATGATGATGGACACTGTACTTAACACAGTACATGGATAGAAATGTTAACTATTTCACCTGATAATTTCTGTAAGACTGTCCAGGGACTGACAAAATGTGTTTGCATAAAACTTTGCAATTAGTCAGATGTCGTCTTTATTCAATCTGTCATGAAATATTTACTGGAACTGCATTATTGCTGCTTTGTTATATGACTTTTAAACTTTATCTCTAATTTGCCAACTTCTTTCCACCTCCACTGACATCGTTCTTCTAGTCACTGCAGGATTTTGAGCTGATCCGTGTCTCATCTCAGGCCCCTCAAATCGATTCTCCTCACAGCACCCAGAGTGAGTTCTTTAAAACCATACATCAGCCATTCTTTAAGTCATTCAATGAATGGTATTTTAAAAGACAATTACAAGTGCATAGCAGCCGGGTGTGGTGGCGCACGCTTGTAATCCCAGTACTTTGGGAGGCGGAGACCAGAGGATCCGGGTTCGCGGCCAGCCTCAGCTCTCTCTCTCTCTCTCTCTCTCTCTCTCTCTCTCCCTCTCCCTCTCTCTCCTTAGTGAGGCCCTCCGCAACTTCGTGAGACCCGGTTTCAAAATAAAGTATAAAAAATAGGGCCGGGGGTGTAGCGCGGAGGTAGAACGCCCCTGCGTTCAATCCCCGGTACCGCAAAAAAAAAAAAAAGTGCATAGCAAAGTGAACCAAATCCTCTTAGTAAAATAAAATTGCAAGTATTACTACTTAAGAAACCTAAGTGTGGTGGCAGGGAGGATGATGGGTTGAAGAAGGAGGTGACAAAAGCAAGTGATAGCAATGAAGAGAGGAGTCCTGAGAGGATGTTGACGAGCTAAAGCTGTGGCGAGGGACAAGAGGAAGGGACGGGTTGCAGTAAAGGTCATAATTAGTGGGCCACATGGACGATGAAAATGAACAAGATCAGAGAACAATGTTTAGGGGTCTCATTTCACAGTAGGGGATACAAGAGAAGAAGCTTGTTGGACACAGCACTTAAAAGGGAAGAAGGGGAGAAAAAGAATAGGAAGGATCAGGAGAAACTTGGAAACTGTTTATTAAGAAACACTCAGGGAGCCAGGTGTGGCAGCACATGCCCGTAATCCCAATACTTGGGAGGTTAACACAGGGGGATTGCAGGTTCAACACCAGCCTCAGCAACTTAGTGAGACCCTTTTTAAAAAACAAAAAAATAAAAGAAAGGGTTGGGAGTATATAGCTCAGAGGTAGAATGCCCCTGGGTTCCATCTCTACTGCCAAATGAAAGAAAAAGAAGGAAGGAAGGAAGGAAGGAAGGAAGGAAGGAAGGAAGGA
>PVJS01000527.1:0-37533 GCA_004027185.1 Glis glis | reverse complement strand
GTTTCAAAATAGGTAGAATGCCCCTGGGTTCAATGCCCAGTACCAAAAAGTAAAAATAAAGTATAACTCCTAACAGTCCTCCAATGCAGCCGCTACCACTAGCCTGTTTGCTGGTGAACAAAGTGTGGCAGATGGACACTATATAACTTTTCACAGTCTGTAACTGGTAGGTCCGAGATCGGGACCCAGCTGTTCTGGCTTTGAGGCCTGTACTCTCCGGCACTCAGTGACAGGCCACTTGGAGAGGTCTCCAGGTAGGACAGGTTCCAGAGTGTGCTTGGGGATAAGAAGGAGGCTCACCGAGGAGCCATGCCCCAGGACCATGGTCAGACCATGCTCAGACTGAGGCCAAGTCCACAGTCCCTGCTACTACACCGTGCTGCTCTGCTCAGTGAGACTGCCAGAAAGGCTCACATCCGTGAATGCCAGATGTGATCTCAGAGGACTGTCGATATTAAAAGCAATATTCACAGTTGTGTGAGGAAAAAAGTCAGCAAGGAACTGGCAGGAAATGAGCTACACTCCTAGCCCTTTGTATTTTTTGTTTTTGAAACAGAGTCTCACTATGTTGCTGAGGGTCTCACTAAGTTACTGAGGCTGTCCTTGAACCTGTGATCCTCCTGTCTCAGCCTCCCAAGTACTGGCATTATAGGCATGCATCACTGCACCCAGCTGCTTTCAAGTTTGTACTTGGCTTTAATTTCACATATTGTTGAATTTATACCATATTAGTTAATTTAACCAGAATGTTAACTCTGAACAAATATTCATGAGGCTGAGAATCTCACATACCCAGAACATTGCCACAAACTGCCCACTTCCCATGGATTCTGGTTTTGCCTTATGAACTCCTGTATAAATGACTTAGGTTTCTACGAATGTTCGAACAATGAGAACAAAGCATTTTTTCCCTTGAACAAATACCAGCAATACAGTCAATAAGATGGGTTTGGGCAAAAATCCATATGAGGTTGAAAATTATTTAAAGAAAAGAACAAACAATGAAACACTGAAATTGTTTTAGCTTGACTGAATAATCAGTCCCATGTTTACATCTTTTCTGGTTTTCATTGAGCCTAAACCAGGTCAGGCTCGCAGATGACTAAGGGACAGTGAAACCTACTCCATGGTCACCATTAACCCTGGCATGCCACTTCTGGCTGTGCACACAGCCACCTTCTGCCGGAAGCTGCAGGTGTCCCTACACTCAGGCTCCTAGCTTCCGGTTCCCTTTCCTATCTCTTCCCTTCCCACGTCTTTTGTCTCTTCGTCTTATAGCATTGACTCATCCTGCTCATGGGAAATCTTTTTATTACATTTTTGTAGGAGGCTTGCTAATGATGGAATGATTTACCAATGCTCTCAAATACAGTACTCTTCTTTGACCCAACCTGCCTCCTTTACTGTCCAGAAGATGCAAGCAGAAGTAGAGGGTGAAAACGAAGCATGTTGGGCATCACTCCTGGGTCCCCTCTCTACCTGTACCCCAGTACACTGTCGTACTCTACCATGCAATAGTGGCCAGCCAGGTTAATGTTTTGTTTTGACGGCTTTGTGTGTGTGTGTGTGTGGTACTGGGGATAGAACCCAGGGGCATTCTTCATCCGAGCTACACCCAGCCTTTTTAATTTTTTCTTTTGAAACAGGGTCTTACCAAGTTTCTGAAAATCTTGCTAAGTTGCTGAGTCTGGCCTCAAACCTGTTTTTTTTCCCCTTAATTTTCATACTCAAGATTTTATGATGAGATCTAATTTAAATGCTATTAATTATCTGTGTAATCATGCACATTTACGAACCTTTCCAAGCCTTAACATCTACACTTATAATATGAGTAAATTGGGATAGATTTATCGCTTGCATAAACTAGTTATAAAATTTTATATTTCTAATTATTTAATATCTATGATGGGCTTAGCAGCATTAAATATTATGTAGTTTTTACACTTCAGTCTCAGTTGAGTGGTCAAATGCGCCCCACACTTCTCTTTAGTTCATCTTCCCCTTCTGGGGCCACACAGGTCTTTTCTTTCCTTCCTGTAATTTTCCTTCCTCTCTCTAAGGCTAATTTTACTGATTGTATTAGCCATCAATTTTCCTTACAGTTATCTACGAGCTCTATGTGATCCCAATGATAAAAATCAAAAGATAAGCTCAAACAAAAGACTAAATGTGAAAAAGGGCCAGAGAAATTTGCAAAAAGATGAGTAACTAGGGATATGAACCCAAAAGTACAATAAGAGAACATTAAATCTATAGTAAAAGCTATAGTAATTAAAGAAATTTGGTACTGGTGTGGAAATATGCATGCAGAAAGATGATATACTGGCAAATATATGGGCCAAAATAAGGCTGGGAATGAACCCAAGACCATGTGGGAAATTATGTTATAAAATTATATTATAAAACTGAAGTTCCAAATCAGTGGATCAACTATAGATCAACTATATGCTCATTTAGAACAAAATGAAGCTAGACTACTTACACAAGATAAATTCCAGATAGAGCAAAGAGCAAAAAATATTTAAATATCATAAAAATTCTAGAGGATGGAAATATATTTCTAATAATATAACATTGAAACACATAGGATTTCTAAGCATGGCATGAAAACTTGAAGCCATAAAGAAAAAGTTAGAATGAGCGTCTAGAATCAGTTCCTTGGGCATTTTATGGTCCCAATGGGCAGGAAGCACTTGCTCCCCAATCTTTGTGCATGGGGTGCTACTTCCTCTGAGACAGAACGGTCTTGGTCCTCTTCTTAGCACCTCTCCTTAGCTGCTAGGTTGATCTCCTTTCGCTCCATTCCCAGCCCCAACCTCTGTTTCCTGTGGGTCTAATGAAGGAGTTCTAGCAATATAAAGTTCTCTACCACTCCATCTTCCAGGAAGCCTGCGTGCAACCCTCTAAGTCAATTTCCCACAATAGGTTTTCTCCATCTTTTTGTCCATCATGGCCATCCCCCCGCTTGGACACCCTCATCCAGCGTGTTGCTTCTTATAGTCTCTCGTGTCACTGGTTATTAAAATCCCCAAGTAAGCCTGGCATGATGGCACATGCCTGTAAGCCTACTTGGGAGGTAGAGAAAGGGGGATTGCAGGTTCAAGCCCAGCCTCAATAACTTAGTGAGACTCTCAACAACCTAGAGAAACCCTGTATCAAAATAAAATAAAATAAAATAGGGCTGGCAATGTAGCTCAGAGGTAGAATGTCCCTCAGTTCAATCCCTTGTACCACAAAAACAAAAATCCCAAAGTAATGGGAGGATTTAGTTCACTGGATTTCTTATTTTTCCTCAAAATATTATTGAAATAATCATACATGGTAGAAATCAGGTAAATAAAAGAAAATGTTAGACAAATCTGACTACAAGGATATAAAAATGTCTGTGATATTGAAAACAAAATCAAGAAACAAACAATAAATAAGGCAAAACAGCTGCCTTGATCATGCTAGAGGGCCATTTTTTAAACAAAGATTCCGTAAGAATCAATATTTTTAAAAAATCTTATCTTATTGGAAAATATGGGCAAAGATCGATCACAAGGAGGAAGGCTGAGGGACCAGAATGCATAGCAACGATATTGAGCACAGATGCCGAAGGTAACTATCAAGGAAATACCACACACGACACTGAAAAAAGACCCTTTCAAGTAATAGCAAATCTTTCTAGAGCTCCCACAGTCCACCAGGAACCATTCTAATACTTTATGTATGTTAACTTATTTCTCATGACATCGCTATGAAAGAGAATCTTTGATCACCCCTATTTTACATGTGAAAAAATTCAAGTGCAGATGAAGCAAGGAAGTTGCCCAAGTGACAGCAGGAGCAGGACGAGCTGAGATGCTCCTCCCAGGACCTGGAGCAAGGACTCCAGCATCTGCATTCCCACCCGCTCTGCTTCTGTCAGCATCTCACCGCTGCAATCCAAAACACCTGGCCACCAGCTAAGGGGAAGGAAGACTTATTTGCTCACAATTCTGGACATTTCAGGGGTTCAGTCCAAGTTAGTCCAGGTGAAATCTGTGAAGCTCAGGGAATGGCGTGGGGAGGAGAGACAGAGAGAGAGAGAGAGAGAGAGAGAGAGAGAGAGAGAGTAAGGGTAGGAGGGACCATATATAATCCCCAAGGCCACACACCCTGGGACCCTTCCTCAGCAACCAAGCCCCGCCTCCAACATAGCGACCTTGTCTATGTGAAGTCCCAGGGGACATTCTAATCCCAAATCATAACCTACTCTAAGACTCTACCCCCCAAACTAAAGAGCCGTTTGCATAGCTAATCAACCAAAAGCAAACTAAAGAAATGGAAGGCATTCACCACTGGCTTTCTATTTCTTCATATTCAGTAAGCATTGGTGTTTTCCTGGGAAGTTATTCTAGGAATTAAAGTTTTTGTTTTCACACCCAGTTAAGTTCTCAGGATGGCTTTAGGTGCTTGAAGGGTTAGCCAGGACTGGGCAACCCTGGCCCCAAGGGCCCTGGGAAGACAGGGTGTTTCCATCAGACTTCTAGCTCTCATGCAGCACAGCATCCCAGCACTGGTGCTGCCTGTCCCCAGAGTATAGCACTGCAACAACCTCTGCACTTTGGGGACCCCATTTCCAGCAAGCTCTCCTGGGACCACCACGCTGCAAACACTGTCCCTCATCTGGACCGGTGCTCCTGAAGCTCATGCGGCCTAAACCAAAAACCCACTGACCAAGCAGCTCAGTGCTTACCAGGCTTGTTCCCCTGCCTGGACTCTATCACTTTTAAAAGTCACATTGTCATAAATCTGTCACCAATGAGGACTTAACATCTTCCTCGGTCCCAAGTTCATACTCTCTATAGTAAATTAAAGGCTTTGCAGTGCACATTCTGGTTCTTTTTCAGGTTTCTATTTTAATGAGGTCATCACTACTTCTCTTCCCTAAATGCACCATCTGTCATTCAGAAGAAATCTAGATCCTGTGAAATACTTAGTTTAAACAAGTAACAGAACAATTGTTCTTTAAATCTTTAGTCCTCAGTACAAATTTCTAAACCCACATTGACTTAAAAAGATAGGATACAGGAATATTGAGGACTGTCTCCAAATGTTGTGCATTTCCTATCAGAAAGGTAACAGTTGGTACCTTAGTGTTGGTTTGATTTATTTCTTAAGGGATATTCTTGGTTTCCAGAACTCTAGACCTTGAGTTACTCTGCCACAGTTCAGAGAGAAAGTTGCTCAAAAGAACTGTTATGGTGCCTAAAGAGACTTACTGTAATGAAGCCCCAGAGATGCATGGCTGGAATTTTCTATGAAAAAAAAAATGAGTCAATGTGGCTTGGCAGGAAATTCCAGGAAAATGTGAATCAAGGACAGAGTGAGGAGGCAGTGAGGTGTCAAAGCAAAGGCTGTATTTGCGAAAAGAAGTAAAAATTATGGCATTGCAGGAGACTTCCAAACCAAATGGACAAAGAGCAAAGAATAAAGCTGGCTTCCAGTGGCTTCAAATAAATCCCCTGTTTTCATAATAACCACCTCTTCCAAACCATTGGCTATGTTTAGCTGTAGGATCACCTGCAATCTTATTTGCACATCTGCATTATAATTTAGGCTTATGGTTTATATTCACAGATTCACTGCAGTCTTCTATATTTGTTGTAAAAATGAGCAAAAACAAGCCTGTGTTTAAGCTCTAAAGGAATGGAACTTTGAGGACATAAATAACAATAAAGAGCATGTGACAGTGTCTATATTTACAGCCAGACACTTTATTTTGGATGGGACAGGAGGAGAAAGAGGGCAGGAAATTTTAGAAACATCAATAAATCCTTTTCCTGCGATGACATTTTAAAAAATTGTACAAATCTATTTTTATGGGCCGCTGGATGTATTATATAATTTTAAGGCTCTTCTGTTTTTTGTTGTTGCTTTGCAGTACTGGGGATTGGGCCTAGGACCTCATGCATGCTTCACAAGCACTCTACCACTGAGATGCATTCCCACTGCTTCTTAAATATTATTTTGAGATGGGGTCTTACTAAGTTGCCCAGGCTGACCTCGAACTTACCACCCTCTTGCCTCAGCCTCCTGAATAGCTGAGATTATAGGCGTGTGCCACATGCCAAGCTCTCCTGGTGTTTCCAGTCCCGGAAAACCTAACTGTTGTCTGGGGCAGCAGAAATGTAAAACCCACCCTCCTCTGCGGGTTTAGTTATCTTTCAATATCACAGAGTCAGACTTCCTGGAGGGGGGGGGGGTTCTATTTTCTCAGGTCTCTCTGGCTGCAAACTCAAGTCCAGCAACCCAGCCGACCTCTCCCAAGCCTTGTTAACTCAGCCACCCTGTCTCCAGTACACCTGCTTGATCACACAAAATCTTCACTCTCCGAGTGGGCCTTCCTCCACCCTCTGGTGCAAGCCCAGGTGAATCCAGCTCTTCACTTTCCCAGGGAAGAGGCAGCCTGCCTGCCTCCTCGCCCCCTGGGCCTCTGCACTAAGCTCTGTTACATTTTCCTATTATTACAGTCATCCGTTTATTTTCCTGTCATCCCCACTAGACTGTGAGCTTCCCAAGTGTGGGTGCTATGCTTATTTTGAGGATAATTCAAAATACCAGAAGAACCCAGAGGAGCTTGATTTGCTTGATTCATAGCTGTAATCTAATGTGAGCACTCTGTAGCACAGTGAAGATGTTGTCATTTGAGAACTTCATTCAGTTCTCAGTGCAAGATCCCATTCAAATTCTTTCGAATTTGCCCCGCCAGAGTGATTTTCTGAAACCATTCACCCCATATCAGTTGTTTGTGTAACATCCTTCCTTATCTTTTTTAACTTTACCCCATAGTTTGAACATCCCCACAAAAATTCATGTTGAAATTTAATCCCCATTGAGAAGTATTAAGAGGTGGGACCAGGTGGGACTGCTAAGAGGTGATTGGTCATGAGGCCTCTGAGCTCATGAATAGATCAGTCCATTCTTGAATTAATGGCTTATCAAGGGAGTAACTGTTATGAAGAGAGCTTGCCCTGTCTTTCCACATGATGTCTTGCACAGTTTGGGAACTCTGCAGGGTCCCCAGCAAGAAGGTTCTCACTCGGATGGCTCCTCAATCTTGGACTTCTCAGCCTCCAGAACTGTAAGAAATATTTTTTCCTTATACATTATCCCGTATCAGGAATGCAGTTATAGCAACAGAAAATGGACTCCAACACCTTCTTAGAAACCCTGAGCCCTTCCTTGTATCCAAGGAAACTATACCTCAGAGATCAATGAGTTGCCCCAAGCCACCTGGGAAGAAAGCTAGGTACTGAGGCGAGGGCTCAGGTGTGTTTGATATCAAAACTGGAGCTCTCCTCAGTGTTCTCAGGGACTGCTTCAAATCCCTTGATTTGGTTTCTAAAGATCTTTCATGGCTGCTCCATTTATTCTCTACCATGGCTTTGCCATCAGCCCTCTGAGCAATAAGTCAGTCAGTTTTCCATTCCGACTGTACTCCAGCCTCCCTCCTGCCCCCACATGGAGCACAGGTTTCTCCTGTTCTTGCCCTCATGTCTCCTACTATTTGTCCCCACGCCCCTGGCACCGTCCAAATCACCACTGTTTGGTTCTCTGCTTGAGATCAATCAGGTCCCGAGACCCTAGGACACAGTACGGGGTCTTCTACAGGAAGTTCATTCAACAGATGTTTATTTAGTGAATCATATTTGTACTCATTATCATTAAGGAGTAGAAAGTTGGTGAACCTTCTCACTTTACTTATAATAAGAGCATCATTTGGGCTTCAAGAAGGGAAATTTCCAAGGACAAGGATGATAAATCAAGGGACCAATTAAAAAAGCATACCTAACAGGAGAGAGGATGAAAATCCACAAATTGGAGAAAACCTTTTGGATTTTTGTATCACTAATGTTGCACTGGTGCATACAAATGTACTAGAAATGTGTGAGTATCAAAAAACCAACAAACAAAAATCCCTCTTGATTTTTAGGTAAATCTAGCTCACTGATTACAGTATGCATTAAAAAAAGGGTTAGAAATTTAAGTCCTTAATTTTGAAATAAGATTATATAGACATTATCTGCATGACAGTAAAACAAAGTCAATCATCGTCTTAATATTTTGTGACAGGGCAAATAGCACACTTATCTGAAATGGTAAGCATAGTGATTGGATGACTTATTTGTTTTCTTTCTTTTTTAATCGAATAAACCATTAAAATAGAAGTTTTTTTCAGGCAAAAGAACCTAGAGACTTGCCACTTTTAAGTCATTGTTATGGTCGTAGTATGGTATAGAAAACAAGTTATAAAAAAACAAGTTTTTTTTTGTGTGTGTGTGCGTCTACTTAAATCCACATATCCTTCCATGCATGTAATTTTATACCAGGTAGTAATTTACAAAATAAGAAAAATCTGACTTGTTAATAAATGTACTTAACACTTCCTATTGAAATCCAGATGATAATGTCTAAGGCCATACTAGGCTGAACACCCTGATCGCATCTGAAATTCTGATGATGTTAAATGTTAGGTTATTTTGATATTGTGCCTTTTACTCCACTACCAACTCCAACTTCCCTCACTCATCACTGCCTTCCAACTATTTAATGTTGTTCCTCTGATAGAGACAAAATACCGTCTAGCAGTTTCTGAATCAGCCACCCTTATTTCTCTTAGAATAAGACAGGAGCCTGCCTTCATCCCCGTGGTGACACGAATGACTGCTCTCCTTTCACTACAAGGCTTAGAATCCTATCCAAAGTGTAATACTGTGCCATCACTGCCCATGGTCATGAAAGGCAGAAATGACAGAATCCATACCCACAGTTGATCGCCATACCACCCACTTCATTTGGTCTCAGAAGCTAAAGAGGGTTCAGCCTGGTTAGTACTTGAATGGGAACATTTATACTCAAAACATAATTTTAAAACAAGTTACAGCTTTACCAAAACTTCAATTCCTGGCCATATCTTTTCACCAGAAATATAATATCTTAATAAAATTTGTGGCTTTCTTTCTAGTGGCTTGGGAAAGAGAAAGTAAATGCATTCTTGGGACCAGAGACAATATAACTCATTTTTATGAGTTCTTACAGGAAGGATTTTTTAAAACTGTTGTATTTGAAGATAGACTTAAACCTTTAATGTCCCAACTATAAAATACTTTACAGCATTATTCAGTCTTTTTCACACTTTTGTCCTTACCTAACCCTGTGAGTTAGGGCTAGTTGAAATAATTGTTACTGCTATTTTACGGATAATTAAGTAAGCTTAGAGAGTCCTGTCACAGGCCCCCGTTAGTGGGTGGTGGGGCTGAGTGGGATGCTAAGAAGTTATGAATCTATATACTTGAGCCTTTTGCCTGAGCAGGTAGATAGAATGTGAACTGAGTTATGTAATGAATTTTAATGCAATATCTTTCACATTCGGGCTGGCAGAGGCTTTTATTTCTCCTCCTAGGGGTTTCCTGAGTCCCTTCCATGCCAGATTACACAATTTTCCAAAGCATGGAATCTTAGGCCAGCAGCCCCAATCCGTTTGCTCAAGAGATGGTTTTCAAAAGGTCTCTGGCCCCTGGCACTGCTAGCCTCAAAAGGGAGGATGAAGAGAAAAGAAATCCAGATGGAGGAGGAAGAGACCCAGAACGCACACTCCATCAGTATTAGTTTTGCTGCCACTGGCTCTAGTCCATCTCCTTCAGGGCATCTAGAATGACAAACATTTACAAGAATCTACACATTGCATCTATATGTGAATGTACCGTGATGGGTTGGGTAAGTTTTAAAAGATTGACAAAACAAACTGGGAACAATTTTCCCAACATGACGGCACCTATCGCTGATAAAAAAAAAAGTTTTAAAAATTAACAAGAGAAGTCACATTGTGTTTAATGCAAATATGGAAATTGGAGCAGAGAATTGATCCAATTATCCTGAAAATTGAAACCAAACCATCCTCCCCCATTCTACTCCACACTCATCAAATAACTGCCACTATTGCTGTCTTCCTCTCCACCCTACAAGGGGAATAAACAAATTACTTTCGACACAGTTATCTCCATATGTAAAGCATAAAACATTTAAAATTCTGACTTACTCAGCATGTCTAACCTGTAGTCCCATACTTTGATTTTGCTAGTCCCTTCAACATTTGGCAGAGCTTTAGAGTTGACAACAAGTTATAATAAAAACATTATGTAAAAAGTAAACCCAACAAATAATAGCAGCACCACCTCACTGAATTCATTTGCTTCTCTCCCTCATTGTTCCAACACGGCTGAGTACAACAGACAGCACTTTTTGGTGTATATCAAGGATGAATATGCAAAGAAGAATGTATCATTTACATATTTATCCATTTATGGCACATATTATCATACATATGCTGCCAGTTAGTGTCTGGAAACAGGAATAGAAGAATGCTCATCTTTTTTATGATCTCAAAATCACATTTACCTTTGTAGGCTGCTATTTAAATCCTTTCAAGGACTTCATATTTATCATGGGCTGCTGCCAGTTCCTGATGCCTGATCATAAGGTCTGTGATCCTTTTAGGCAGAATTCCTATTCTTTGCTTGCTCCACTCAATGGTAGAGTTTATTTGGATTTAGCAGTACTAGGAAATACCACTCTAGACTCCCAGGATTAATGCAGAAGGTAGCATTTATTTGTCTGGGGTAGGAGAGAGGAGAACATTCAGAAGATACCATGATTTTAGCAATGTTGTAGCATGAGGCATTGAGACATATGTCCTTAGGCAGTAATAAGAAGGAGTCTGCTCAGACTCATAGCGCCTATTGGAAAGTCCAGGGAAAGTGCCCAAAATATGTAATAAAAATGAAGATTCAAGGATTTACAGGTTCTGCTTTACACAAAGGTCAAGATCAGTATAAAATTAACCAGATAATTTCCAAATTATCCTTTTACTTGGTGCCACATACTGAAGTCAGAAAGTCAAAAAGGTAGCTGGGCATGGTGGCACATGCCTGTAATTCTAGTACCTTGGGAGGCTGCAACAGGAGAATCGTAGGTTTGCCAGTCTCAGCAACTTAGCATGACCCTCAGCAACTTAGTGAGATCCTGTTTCAAAAATAAAATAGGACTGGGGGTGTAGCTCAGAGGCAGAATGTCCCCGGATTCAATCCTCAGTACCATACACACACACATACACAAAAAATAGTAAAAAAGTCAAACTAATTAACTGAGTAATCCAGGCCATAAAATGTTGTATAATACTCTTTCTGAGCTTTAGTATATAATTTTCAACTTCACATTCTGGATAGATATGAAGATTTCTAAGTGTTTATACCTTGTCTCTTTTTTGAAATGTACAACATACACATTAACATTAAAATAACAACTCAGATTATACTGTATCATATAAGAACACACTTAAAATAGCAAATGGCAAAGCAGGGCAGTAGTTACCTTTACCTGGCGTTTCTTCTTATTCACTTATGTGGCTAATATCTGCTTAGAGATGGCTTCTGGAAATGGAAAAAGGCCAAAATCAATGAGGGCCCAGGACAACACATGTGTCTTCTTCCTCTGTGTCTTCAATATCATCAGAGCAGGGGCCACAACAAAAAGCAGAGTCTGCCCTCCAGACCAGGTGCAAACGTCCCAGGCTCCCCAAGGCAGGCAGGCAGGCACACCACAAATCCAAGCAAGGAAGGAGGGTCATTACCTGAGCTATGAAAGTTGAACCGCTGCTCTTCCTGGAGTAGCTAGAAAATTAAGTGACAACGTGTTATTATGGACGCAAACAATTCTCTCAATAACTAAGTGTTGGTCATGTATGTGAGGGTTTCCTGTTCTTGCCCATGGGATTAGTCTGAAAAGGCTGCTGTAACAGAATACCGCAGACTGGGTGGCTCAAACAGCAGGCATTTGCTTCTCATGGTTCTTGAGGAGTCCAAGCTCAAGGTGTGGGCAGACCTGGCTTTCTTCGAGGCCTCTCCCCGTACCTTTATTCAGTTGTTTTCTCTCTGTGTCCTCACATGGCTTTTTCTTTTCTTTTCTTTTCTTTTCTTTTTTTTTTTTTGCGGTACCGGGGATTGAACCCAGGGGCGTTCTACCTCCGCGTTACGCCCCCAGCCCTATTTTTTATACTTTATTTTGAAACCGGGTCTCACGAAGTTGCGGAGAGCCTCACTAAGGAGAGACAGGGAGAGAGAGAGAGAGAGAGAGAGAGAGAGAGCTGAGGCTGGCCGTGAACCCGGATCCTCCGGTCTCCGCCTCCCAAAGTACTGGGATTACAAGCGTGTGCCACCACGCCCGGCTACATGGCCTTTTCTTTGCACTCATATCCCTGGTGCCTTTGTAAGGGCATCCGTTATATTGAATTAGGGCCTCACCCTCAGGAACCCAGGTAACCTTGATACCACCTTAAAGGTTGTATATCCACATACAGTCACGTCATGTGTTACGGCTTTAACATAGGAGTTTGTGGGGACACGATTTGTCCCATAACACCTACTGTAGGACAAATATGATTAGATCTGAAGTAAGCTTCATCATTTCTTGTAGAGCATATACCAATATATTGGATTCACTTTGGGGGGCACTGGGGTTTGAATTCCTGGGAAATTCTACCTCCTAGCTATACCCCACCCCTGATTTACATTTTTTATTTTGAAACAGAGTCTAAGTTGCAGAGGGTCTCACTAAGTTTCTAAGGCTGTCCTCTACCTGCAATCCTCCTGACTCAGCCTCCCAAGTACTGGGATTCCAGGTGTGCACCACCATTCTCTATTTTATGTGCTTGGAAGCTGTGCGTAACTGCAATATTATTAATATCCAATATCTGGAAAGTATCTTGCATTTTAGAAGACAGGTTTACACATGCAGAGTGTATTTGGCAGTGACAATAAATGGCAAACACAATTAATAAGGAAATAAGAGTCAGTGGTGAGATTAAAACTTTATCCAAATCTCATGCCTATAGAGTTCCAGGGCCTGCTAATTACGTCACATAGTGGGACTTCCATGTTTGAAAGGTGCTTGGCTAATGGGGTGATTTATCATTGCAGGACCCGGCGCAACCACAGATTGTTTTTTCTTTTTCATCATCTCTTTAGACAGGTAGGAGACACCTCAAAGTGCTGCTGCAGGATGGCTCTAACATGAATCCCGCAATGCTGAGTGAGGAAGAAATACGGTCTGGAGGGGGAACTGGCCCATGATGCATTGCTGGAACTGGCCCATGATGCATTGCTGGAACTGGCCCATGATGCATTGCTGGAACTGGCCCATGATGCATTGCTGGAACTGGCCCATGATGCATCCCTGAGGTTAGGTGTGGGGGCTGAGAAAGTGGAGTCCATCCAGGCGAGAAATGAAAAGGCAAAGCAATATGTCAAGTGCCCACATTTCCAGTCCTCATGAACCTGCAACGTGCCTACAGAGTCTAATATGCTTCCCAGACCAGCAAGGATGGCTCCAGCAGCACACCATTCTGACAGAACAGTGCAGCCTTGAGCAGGGCTTCTCCCCTCTTCATCCTCAGACTTGGCTCTATGAAATAGATTCTTCTGCTCTGCCATTCCCAGGGCACTGTGAAGACCAGGCACAAAAGCTTACACACATAAAGGATCACAACTGCTACCAGCTGCTCTTTCTCTTTTCTACTTCCTAGATAAGCCTTCCGGACATGGTTTAAAAAAATAAATCATGTTAGCCGGGTGTGGTGGCACACGCTTGTAATCCCAGTACTTAGGAGGCTGAGACAGGAGGATCACAGGTTCATGGCCAGCCTCAGCTATTTAGTGAGGCCCTCTGCAACTCAGTGAGACCCTGTTTAAAAATAAAATAGGTAGAATGCCCCTTGGTTCAATCCCCAGTAACCCCTTCCCCAAAAGAATCATAAATTAAAAAAACACAATCTTTTTTTAACTACAGTTATGCAAAAAAGGGGAAATTTCCCTGAAGATAGCACCAGATGTTTGTCTATTTTCCTATGAGCTCAAAGAACTTCCACTATTTTATCATTATTGGCACATGACTTGCTGGCCCATAGGGACAAATATATAGAGAGAGTAATGTTCCCATTTTGTTTATGACAGAGATGAGGAGCCTTAAACCACTTCAGAGTGACTGTAGCCCAAGGCCAAGAACAGGGGATCTGGAATCAATACCCTGGGCTCTACTCTTTGCTAACTATGTAGCCTTGAGCTATGTGTATTCACATACACTTTCATTTCCTCACCTTTAAAATAGAAAGATCAGTGGAAACAATTAGGGGTTGCCACAAGGACTAAAGAAGATACAGGTGTGATGCCTAGCGCATATTGCTGTCACTGCCTGCAAAGAGCTAAGTAATGAAAGATCCGACTCCAAGTCCTGTTCCTGCTTTCCTGAGATACAACTTACCATTGGTTGTATCATTGCATATCTGCAGAGCAGGATGGCCCAGGTTACAAATATCTAGGGAATTTGGTCTGTAAACATGATTGCCCAAGGAGAATCCATCATTTTGTTTGAGTAACAGAGTAGAGGATAGACAGAGAAAAATGGTCTGATTTCCCAGGAAAGTGATAGGAGGCATGAATCAGCCTTGTCCGGGTCTCTCTGTATTTATTCCGTGTGGCAGTCTCTGTTCTGCTCATAGACTTTCTGCCAAGTCAGCTCCCCTTGAGGCAAAGCTGCCTCTAACAAATACCACACCCCCTGAAATCCCACCTGGAGAAACACAGCCCTTCTAGATTATCAAAGTAGTTTGTTCTCAATGTTCCCGATTTCCTATCCAAAGATAAATACAGATGCTTTTCCACTTAAGATGGAATTGCATCCCAATGAACCATCATAAATTGAAAATACAGTAAGTGGAAAATGTATGAAATACCCCTAACCAACCAAACATCCTAGCTTACCAACACTACCCAGAATGCAAAAGAGGATCACACTGCGTATTGCTAACCTAAGAAAATAGCAAAATCCAGAATTTCAAGTGTAGTCTCTACAAAATGCCTATTGATTTTATCCAATATTAACTATATTATTTTTCTTGAAGTGTGTGTGTGTGTGTGTGTTTGTGTGTGTGTGTGTTAGTCATCTTTCCTGTCACTATGACCAAAATACTTGACAGGAACAACATGGAGGAGGAGGAGAAGTTTATGTGGCTCATGGTTTCAGAGGTACAGTCAATAGGCAGCCAACTCCAAGGCAAATATCATGGCAGCATGGCACGGTAGAAGAAAGATGAGTTCAACTCCTCATTGGAGGCTAGAAACAGGAAGCTGCCAGGGATAGATATAGTCCTCATGGCCACGCCCTCATTGACCTACCTCCTGTTAGCCATATCCGAACTGCCTAAATTAGCACCTGGTGAATCCATTCAAATTATTAATCCGTCAGTGAATTTATCCATTGATGAGATTCGAGCTCTGATTCAATTATTTCACCTCTGGATACTGTTGCACTGGAGACACGCTTTCAACACAGGCATCTTTTGGGGGACATCCCAAACCCAAAGCATCACAATGTGTATCAGTCTTCCTAGCTGGAAAGTTTCAAGGGCAGAAACAATTGCTTTTTTAGTTCCATATACAATGCCAAATACATTGTTCATGATGCATAACTTGAATAAATAGCATGCAAGAATGGCAATGCAAACTCTTTTAGCAGCAAAATGAATATGTCCTTTTAATATTTGCTTAAAAAAATAACATACCATTTGGGCAGACTACACAAAAAAGTAAAGATGATTAACAATACAGTTCACGTGAATATGCCTTTTAGTAGTTTTCGAATTTAGATTCAATCTGTATTATACACATTATTAATATAGATATATTATAAATATATAAGCATCATATTCAAAATATATTCAAAATATTAATATTATAAATATATTATGAAAATCTCTTCCCTGACCCTTGAAAAATATTTTATGGAAATAAAATGTCCTTGTCCATTGTAGGTTCACCTACAATAGACAACTTGAGGCATTACAGGTGATATGTCTAGGATGTGCTTAAAAATATGCCTGAAAAATAGAAAATAAGGGAGGGCAACTAAGCTGGACACTGGGAACATAGAGATCCACTCTACTTTTAGATGTTTGAATATTTCTAAAATAAAAGAATAGTAAAAGAAAAGAAAATCTCTGCGACAACGGCGATTCAGTCTTTATCCATTTAGAATTCAAATGATGAAGGTGGGCGGGGCAGATGTTTATTACGTTTCTGAAGCAGGCGTCAAAAGGCAGCGAGCTGCCTAGGACAACTGTCGAACTGGCTGAGGCACTGCCTCCTGGGCTTTCAGTCCCTTGCATGGATTTGCTGAAGAACGCTGTCTCAGCAATGGTTTCAATAAAAACAGAGGGCAGACTTACACAGGCAAACAGTCATCAGCGACTGAACTGACAGTCAACAGAGTCCGATGCCAAGTGGGAAAGGCAATTGGTTTATATTTTATTTCTGCTTATATAGAAGAGTAATGTATTATTTAAAACTGATTGATTTAACAATTATTAAAATAGTGGTCATTTGAGGCTAGGAAGGATAGAGGAGTGGGGGGAAGGAAGTTAGATAGTGGACACCAAAATACAACTAGATAGGAGGAATAGGTTCTAGTGTTACACACAGTGGTGTGACTACCGTTTACTACAACCTAGTATACATTTTATGAAGAAGTAGAGGAGAGGAGTTAAACACAAACAAATGATAAATGTATAAGGAGGTAGAAATGCTAATTGCCTTGTGTACATGTATTGAATTATCACATTGTATTCCATAAATATGTACAATTATTCTATGTCAATTAAAAATAATTTTTAAGTAAGATCTCTTTCTGCTGTGTGCATGTATGTCACTATCACTCTGAACTACATATGAACTTACATTATGATGTAAGGCTATAACGTACAAATAAAAGTATATGACAAGCATCTCTTTCTGTGGGTGTGAAGACAAAAAATTCTAAGTGATTAAAATAATAGTAATAAATAAAAAGGTGGATACTCAAATCTGTGTTGACTGCTGCTGTGTGCCAGGCATTGCTACATACCCTCCCCTCAAGAACCTCACATTCCAAGCAGACCTAAAGCTAATAACTATATGGTATTCAAAAAGTGTACTAGAGTTATGGAGAGAAATATCGCAAGTGAAGACATTGTCAGAGCCCAGGGCCCATGAGGGGGCCTCCATTTCAAATATGGCGGTCAGAACACAGGCATGGAGGAGGAGGGTGTGAACAGGGGCATAGCTGGTGGTAGTGTGTCAGGAACAAGCTGGGCATGTATTTGGCAGTGGGAGGCAGAGGCTACAGGCCCTGTGTTGACAGTGCCGCCTATGTTTTCAGGACAGTGTGGAGACCCCTGGCCAGAGCCAAGTGCATGCAGAGGAGAGGCATGGGCGAGTACCCTGTTAATTTTGATGCGTATATAGAACCTTGAAGTAACAAAAATATGTTTTAAAATATATTTACATTCAATTATATAGGTGTACAGTGCTTGTTCAACATAAGTATTTCAACATTGGAGAATATTAACCTTAAAATTATACATCAATGTAAACTCATTGACTGTAGCATGTGCTCCAGTGGGTGAGGTTGATAATGGGGGAGGCTGTGCGTGTGTGGGGGCAGAGGGTGTATGGGAAATCTCTTATCTCTGCTCAGTTTTGCTATGAATCTGAAATTGCTTTAAAAGAAAGTTGATTAAACATACATAGTCATAGCGTTCTATAATTCTATGAATCTATCTATCCATCCAGATACTCCCCAACATATTGACTTATTATTTTTAACCTTTACAATGGTGTAAAAGCAATACACATTCAGTAGAAAGCACATTTCAAATTTTGAATTTTGACTTTTCCCAGGGTAGTGATAAGCAGTATGATTCTCTCTTTGGCACATTCCTGACAGTTGGGCGCAACTGCAGGTCCCAGCCAGCTCTGCAATCACAAGGGGACATGGCCAACACCACGGTGTGTTGTGTGGCCAAGCTATGTGCAGTAAATGCATTCTGACGTGATATTTTCAATTATTTGTGGGTTTATCAGTATATAACCTCACTGAAAGTTGTGGAACATCTGTATGTAAATATGAATAATGTATGTATGCATGCATGTGGAGAGAGAAACTATATATATATATATATATAATGTATATATATAATGTATATATATATATGTATTTATACTACATATACATGATTACTTTTAATTAACTGTACCATTTTAAGTTCAAATGGCTGCTTTCCATTCTTCCTTGGGCTTATTAAATTATTTTGAGTGACAATTCCATCATCTTCTTAGTATCTATTATTTTATTCATTTGCATTTATTTTGCATACAACATGCAGTGTATAATTCAAAATTAATTATTGTCCAAAGCATAATAATGAATATGTTTTATATCCTTACAACAGTTGGCTATATAGACAAAACTGAGATATAATCTGTGTAGTTTTCTTAAAAGAAATAATTATTTCAAGGTCCTAAATTCATGAATATTACATATATCTTACTTTCGGTAATGTTTTAGTTCCTGGTTTAATTAAGTTCGGAGTGATTTAATTATTCAGTAGATAATTACATGTGTGAACAGGGGTGGTCCTTTAGTTTTTGTTTACCTTCTTTTTAAAACCTCCTTTGCTTCATCTGCTAGTTAGGATAACAATACCTGGCTGATTAGCTCCACAGAATCTACTGAGGCTCTGTAACTACTGTGCATTGGAAGGTTCTTTGACAATTAGAAGATGTAAGGTAAATGTATGTTTTTAGCAACAGTCGCCCAGCTCATGCAGTGCTATGTTCAGATGCTATTAAAAATTTCTCCTACTCACCTTGGTAAATTACTGGCATGTTCGTACTCACAGATTTGTCTTCTCTGAATCTTCCTTTACAGACTGCAGATGTCATTAAATATGCCATGTCTACTTAGCACCAGGTGACAGTGTACATACAGATGCTCTTTGACTTCAGATGAGGTTATGTTCCAATAAACTCATGGTAATTTGAAATATCTTAAATTAAAAAGACACATAGCATAGCCTAAACTCCTGACCATCCTAGCTTAGCGACAGTACACCGTAGAGTGCCGCTGTTTCTGGAATGAACCCGGGGCTGTCGGGTACCACTGGTCTGCCTTTCCCTTCCCTCACCTGGACCTTTGTGCTACACAAATGCTGGCTAGGACTGCTATGGAATGCAATCTCTGGTCTGAAGGCTCTACCTGAGAGGACCATTGGAGGGAGGCTTCACTCTGATGTAGTCAGTCTCCCTGAGGTTTGCACCATATCTGTAAAATCCTGCCCCAAACACCAAAGAGATACTTTCAAATTACTCATTGGGTTCCTGAATTACACATGCTTTTCAAAAGCTGATTTGACACACAAATTTTCCACCCACGAAATGATGCTAAAATGTGTCAACAATTGAAATTAGCCTCTCAATGATAGAGCGTTCCTCAGAATTTAATAATTCAGCACTTCAAATGATCACACAGGGACCATATGTTTGAACTATGTCATTCTAGTGATATTTTTAATTGTCATATCTGTGCCATGAGGCATGTCTCCAAGGTCAGGCTGTGGGCCAAAGTGACATCAGAATTTAGGTCGCACAAAAGCTGGAGAAAATTGTCAAATCCTTAATGTATTTCCGCTATTATGTGTAGTCTGGAAGCAGAGATAACTGTAATCACACTGCCTGGCAGGACCTGGCCATAAGCAATGAGTCTTTTTCTTCTTGGTAAAATGGACACAGAAATCTTCTGAAGGAAGCAGCAAGGCAGAAATATTTTCAATGCCACTAAGTAGAGGTTTTAAAAGGGATTCCTTCATTTCAGGAGAATGCCATCTAAAGTGAATTTTCCTGAACTCTATATTTGTACCTAACATTTTCTGGGGGTGTGGTGAGGAGATGGTGGCCCAAGGATACAAACTTTCAGATAGGAGGAATATATCAAGATATGTATTGCACAACATATTGACTATGGTGAATAACGATGTACTGTATGCTTGAAAATTGCTGCACAATTTTTTTTAACAAAAGCATGTGAGGTGATGCACATATTAATCACCTGGATTTAGGCATTCCACACTGTAAAGATATTTCATAACAGGATTTTATACGAGATAAATATATACAAGTTTCGTGTGTGTGTGTGTGTGTGTGTGTGTGGTACTGGGGATTGAGCCCAGGGGCATTCTACCTCTGAGCTACACCCCAGCTCTTTTTATGTTTTTATTTTGAAACAAGGCCTCAATAAGTTGCTGAGGCTGGCCTTGAACCTGTGATATGCCTGTCTTGGCCTTCCAAGTACTGTGATTACTGGTTATGCCACAGCTTTAGTTCTGTCACAATGTTGGGGTAATAGATCCATTCCTCAACCCAGGAAATCAGGATCAGTGGGGTCCTTGGCTAACATGACAGAAAAGAATTTCAGCATGTGCCAGTCAGAGACACAGATAGAGGTTTATTTAGGAAAGTAGGAAGTACATATTCAAAAGAGAATGCAGGTGATCTTCAGAGGGAGAGCGACATTTTGAGGAGGGAGTGCAGGGCTTTTTTCTTATAGGGGACTTTTGTGAGGGGTGGGCTAGAGGAGGAATGTGAGGATGATCTCAGTCCGTAGTCCAGAGGCAGTTTCTGGTGGTCTGGTAGTCTGGTCAGCTTTAGGGTTCTCAGGCTGATCGAGGTCTTTACTGCTTGACAGATAAGCTGGCAGGGACTGAATATACAGAGAACTTAAAAAAATCACCACTAAAAAAACAAATAATCCAATCAAAAAATGGGCAAGTGAACTAAATAGACACTTCACAGAAGTGTCTCTCTATATTCTAGATATTAATCCTCTATCAGAGGAGGAGCTGGCAAAAATCTTCTCCCATTCTGTTGGCTCTCTGTTGAGGTTCTTGATTGTTTCCTTTGCTGTGCAGAAGCTCTTCAGTTTAATGCAATCCCACGTATTGATCCTCATTTTTATTTTCTGTGCCTTTGGGGTCTTGTTGGGGAAGTCTTTACCTGTGCCTATGTGTTGAAGTGTTGGACCTATGCCCTCTTCAAGTAGCTGCAAGGTCTCGGGTCTGATTTCTAGGTCTTTGATCCATCTTGAATTGACTCTAGTACTAGGTGAGAAAGTGGGGTTTATTTCTATTTCTCTGCATATGGCTAGCCAGTTTTGCCAGCACTATTTGTTGAAGAGGCTATCTTTTTACCAGTGGATGTTTTCAGCCCTTGTCAAAAATCAATTGACTGTAGGTGTGTGGATTTGTTTTGGAGTCTTCTATTCTGCTCCATTGGTCTATGTGTCTGCTTTTGTGCCAAGACCATGCTGTTTTTATTACTATGGCTTTGTACTATAGTTTGAAGTCAGGCATTGTGATGCCTCCTGCATGATTCTTGTTGCTGAGGACTGCTTTGGCTACGCTGTTTTTTTTTATTGTTCCAAATGAATTTAAGGACAGATTTTTCTATGTCAGTGAAGAATGACTTTGGTAATTTAATGGGTATTGCATTTAATCTGTAGATCGCTTTTGGAAGATTGGCCATTTTGATGATATTTATTCTGCCTATTCAAGAGCATGGGAGATCTTTCCATCTTCTAAGATCTTCTTCAATTTCTTTTTTCAATGTCTTAAAATTTTCCTTGTAGAGGTCTTTTACCTCTTTGGTTAGGTTTATTTCCAAGTATTTTATTGTTTTGGGGGATATTGTGAGTGGAAATGTCTTCTGGATTTCTTTTTCAGTGGATTTATGGTTGGCATACAGAAAAGCTTCTGATTTTTTAAAATTGATTTTGTATCCAGACACTTTGCTGAATTTGTTGATCCGTTCTATGAGCCTTTTGGTTGAGTTTGTTGGGTGTTCTAAGTATAATATCATGTCATCTGCAAATAGAGATAGTTTCAGTTCCTCTTTTCCTATTCGTACTCCTTTTATTTCCTTCTTTTGCCTTATTGCTCTAGCTAGAGTCTCAAGTACTATATTGAAAAGGAGTGGTGACAGAGGACATCCTTGTCTTGTTCCTGTTTTTAGGGGGAACTCTCAAAGTTTTTCCCCATTCAGTATGATGTTGGCTGTGGGCCTATTGTATATTGCCTTTATGATGTTGAGGTATGTTCCTTCTATTCTGATTCTCTGCAGTGTTCTTATCATGAATGGGTGTGGGATTTTGTCAAATGCTTTTTCAGCTTCTATTGAAATGATCATGTGATTTTTGTCTTTAGGTTTATGTGGTGGATTACATGGATTGTTTTTCATATGTTGAACCAGCCTTGCATCCCTGGGATGAACCCAACTTGGTCATGATGTACGTCCTGTGGTGATCCCCGGGGACTCTCTAAGTGTGCTGCGACCCGCAGGCTGCAAGTGTGTCTCACCCAAATGTCACCAGGGACTGTCTGCTTATCCATGTGTCTACTGTGTTCCACAGCAAACCCCCCTCCCACCTCCGCCGGGGCAATCTGCACAGTCTCAGCCCCTGCGAGTCCCTGTGGCCGCGCTGGGTGGTCTCCCCCGGGGGTGGCTCAGTGACGTCCGGTCTCGTTGAGCGCTGCTCTTAATCTCTGGGGGGGGTGGGCTCAGCCACTGCCGCAGGTTCTGGTCAGGCCTCCGGGCCCTGGGGACTCTGCCGAGCGTGGACGGAACTGCTGCTCACTTTTGTCGCTGACGCTCTGCAGTGCTGGTTTTAGAAAAGGTCCCTGGCTTCTTTGTTGGTGGCCTGCAGAAGCCGCGATGCCGGGAGCCGCCGGCGCGGTCTGACCAAGATGGCGCCGCCGCTTCTGCCGCCGCAGCAGTTCGGGTGTGTGTGGCGCGTGGAGGAGTCGCTGCTGCCTTCACTCTGCTATTCTGCAGCTGCTGGACTCACAGCAGGTCACCGGCGTCTCCGTTGGTCTTGTGTGGAAGCCACAATGCTGGAGCCGCCGGCAAGGTCCTGCCAAGATGGCGCCGCCGCAGCCGCTGTGGCCGCCGTTCGGTGTGTCGAGTGTGGCGGAGCCGCTGCTCGCTCTCGTCTCTGCTGATCTGCAGTTGAGCTCACAGCAGGTCTCTGGCTTCTCTGCCGGCGGCGTGTGGAAGCCGCGATGCCGGGAGCGGCCGGCGCGGTCCGGCCAAGATGGCGCCGCCCCATCCCTCAGGTAAGGCGCTTGGAGCTTTTTACTTTACTCTGTTTTGTCTTCTGGCTTTGATTCTGTTGCGTTTCAGATTTTTCGTTGTTTAGTTCAAGTTTTTGTTGCTTTTTTTCTCCTGTCGAGAAGTTGCTTTCACGGCAATTGAGACCCAAGTCTCAGAGAGATCGTAACGTGGTATCTCCCTTAGTCGCCATCTTGGACCCCAATCTTAGGCTTTCCACTCCTAAAATATGTTGTGTTATTTTTTTGACAAATGTGCAATGCTTATATCTATATATGACATTTATGGTTTATCTAAAATATTAATTGTTCAACAGATTTAAAATTCACAAATGAAACCACACACTAAAATATCTGGACCAAGGTGGGACTGAGTTCTAAAAGGTTTGTAATTAAGTGTTATTTAAAACATATTTCCAGAATTCTTAAACTCAAGAATTAATTTTATTTGGTACTTCTTTCTTTGCTCCAGTCCTGAGATAAGCCAAAAGAAATAACACATGATTTTAAAATTTTATTAACCTATGAATAGTTTCTGTTTCTAATTTCTGAGATAACATCATTTTATAATAAATTAAAAATTGTGGGTTTTTTTGTTGTTAAATTGATCATAAATCCCAGCATATTAACTATAAGTCTGTCAACATTCATGGGTGGTATGATAATATGCTGAAAATATAGCTCCTAATTTAGCATTAAACTCCCTGACCTCTTACTGACAAAGCCTGAGAAACCAGTTCCTGCCCTTACCACCCTAGGAAAAAGCCTGCAAAACCGACCCCCGCCTGTGTGCTCAGCCCATGCCCCTAGACTAACCACTTTACTTCTAAATAAGGAAAAATTTTCTGTGGTTGGCTGATTTAAACCATAATGCGCGAATTTTGCTTCTGTAACTGGCTTGCTCTATAAAGGGGAACTGTGAGCTATACAAGGGGCTGCTGTTCCTGCCTGTGCTGGAGGGCGGTAGCCCCACAGTAATAAAGCCTCACCTTAACTGAGTCGGTGGTCTTGAAATTTCTGTTCCTCACTTGTTGTTTAACAGGTGGGGGTTCTTTGGTTCTTGTCTTCCTGAAAGAAAGATTTCAGTCAAGAGACACAGATAAGCATAAAGGATTTGTTTATCGAAGTGAGAAAATTATGCTAAGATAGGAGGTCCTGTTAGAAAAATGAAAGTATAGTACACCCCAGAGCAGAGCGTTCCAAGAGTGAGAGAGGCGTGGCTCTCCCATGTGGCGGGTTTTATATTCATCTGGAATGTTGGCAGTCACTGCTATTGTGTACCACAGCACAGTCCATTTGCATCGATTCAGACATGGCAGAACATTTCACATCAGTCCCAAGCAAAATCCAGGGGCTCAGCGCTCTGCTCATGCTCCAAAGTTGCAAAGCCCCTTCAGCTGCTCACACCTGGTCCTTTTAGATTTAAGGAGGTGCATCTGGCTATAATGTGGGTGGTGTAGGGGTGTGGTTCTCTGTCACCCCAGGTAGAGGGATCTTTTGTCACTCCAAGTGAAGTAAGCTCCGATCCCCCTTCCCCTCGCTCAAAGCTGCCTACCTGCTTAACATGCAGACTTTCATTCAGTAACCTAAATGTTGTATACATTTCTAAAATCATAACTGTTATATTCTTCATAGTGGGCACAAGGGAAATTTAATTTGATGTTTAGTAAGTTTTTAGAAATTAACTGTTGGGGTGAGTTTGCCTAAGTTGATTTTCATAGCCTCCTTGTTAGAAAAGGTTCATGTTGATATATCGGCCTTAAATTTATGATTGTTAAACTAAGGTTGACGTTAATTAGTGTCCAATGAAAACAGATTAAAAGCCTGTTTTCACTGGTTTCAATGTTTTTTTCTAAAATTTCTCTGTAAAGAAACATTAGTTGCTTTGCTAACCTAGAGTTTAAAATGAATTTAAATGAGGTTGCTTAAAGAACAACTCAGACACTTTCCTTTTTTCTTTCTTTTTTTTTTTTTTTTGCGGTACCGGGGATTGAACGCAGGAGTGTTCTACCTCCGCGCTACGCCCCCGGCCCTATTTTTTTTTATACTCTATTTTGAAACCGGGTCTCACAAAGTTGCAGAGGGCCTCACTAAGTAGAGAGAGAGAGAGAGAGAGAGAGAGAGCGTGCATGAGCTGAGGCTGGCCGCGAACCCGGATCCTCCGGTCTCTGCCTCCCAAAGTACTGGGATTACAAGCGTGCGCCACCACGCCCGGCGACACTTTCCATTTATGGGCTCTGTCTGGGTTTTATTTTTCTAATCAGTAAGGTGTTTTACTTTGTCCCTTAAAGGATCTTATGCCAGGTATGATGTCAATATTAAAAAAAAATGTAAAAAATATTTGTCACCTTTCTGGTTTGCTTGGTTCATTAAAATTCTAAAGGAACTTAAGGTAACAGTTTGACAGTGCCCACAGTTATGGTACTCACAGGAAACTGATATTGCTATAGGATTGACCCTAGGCCATTAAAACAATCACACATATGTCTTTCATGTAAAGCATTTAAATATGTTCTGTTGAGAGAGAGAGAGAAAAAAAAAACTGTTTCAAATAAAAAAGAATTCTATTTGAAATTTATAGATAACTAAATTGGCCAGAATTAAAAAGTTATTTGTATGGCTTTCTAAAACCAAAATGTAAAACAAAGATATAAAACCAAAATTTACTTCTCTATATTTAAAACAATAAGGGCTCTTAAATATTGACCTATTTTTGGCAAAATTTACAAAATACTGACTTAAAGAATAGCAATCTTATGTTTTATCAAGATAAATTCCTATTTTCTACTGATCTTGTTAGGTTTTTGATAGCTTAATATAACAAAGTTCTCTGAGAGTTAGGGTTTATCCAAATATTTATTTGTTCTGTAAGAAAGAAAAATGATCTTTTCTGTCGAAATTATAAGGTCATGTAAAAACTGACCGGTATTCATTCATTTTGTAACAGTAGCTTAGGAATCCATTTTGTAACTTTCTGGTACACATGTCTGTATGCCCCACTATCGGAAGTATAGGTTTCCTATTTCGCCTTTGTTCTAAAGAAAAAAACTTGCCCAGTGGGAAACTAGCCAACTGGATTAGATTGTGAGGTCTCGCCCCAGCCAATGGGGGATGACCCAGTGCGCTATATGTCAGGAGGATAAAAAACAGCCCAGACTGCCAGGGCGGTGTGCCTGCCCGATTTCATAGTGTGCGTGCACCCTTCTGCGCAGAAGTAAAGTACCTCGCCGAGTTACTTTTAAGTTCGTGAGTATTTATTTAATACTACCCTAAATTCAGTTTCTAAGAGTTCTACAGTCTCCTTTTGGTTTATAACTTTGGTTAAATAAACTATTTTTACAATGCTGTAAAAAACCTCATTTAATCAAATATTTTAAAGCTTTAAAAAGTCTGAAGGTCTGGGTATAAAGCTGTAAATTACGATTGTTATCTTACTATACTGTAGAAGTGGCTAAATTGTTTTGCTAAGTTGCTAAACTCTCCGTGTAATAATAATACCGTATGAGCCAGTAGTGGTGATCCATGCCTGTAACCCCAGTACTTGGGAGGATGAGACAGGAGGATCTGCAGGTTCCGGGACAGCCTGAGCAACATAGTTAGTCTCTCAGTAACCTAGCGAGACCCTGTTTTAAAATAAAAAATAAAATAGGACTGAGTGTGTAGCTCGGAGGTAGAATGCCTTTAGGTAGAATGCCCAGTGTTTTGAGGAACCTCCATACTGATCAGTCTCCATAGTGGCTGTACTAATTTGTAATTGGCTGTACTAATTTGTAATCCCACCAATAGTGTATCAGAGGTTCTTTTACCCCCATCCTCACCAGCATTTATTGTTGTTTGTATTCTTGATGATTTCCATTCTAACTGGAGTTACATAGAATCTCAGTGTAGTTTTGACTTAAATTTCCCTGATTGCTAATGATGTTGAACATTTTTTCATATATTTATTGGCCGTTTACATTTCTTTTTGAGAAGTGTCCATTCAGTTCAATTGCCTTTTTTTTTTATGTGCATCGTATTTGACTACTTGGTAATCTATTTCAGAATCAGCTTGAATAACGAGATGAGATTCTCAAGTTAAAAAAAAATTAGCATAGTCTCTGGGTCATAAGTGTGGTGCAATGCAATTCAATCCTACTGGCTAACCTCATGGCCATTTGGGCCTTTCTGTATTGTCCTTTATCTTTTAGATAGGTGAATGTCACTCATCATTCTAGACTTAGAATTTATTGAGACTATCAGGATTATGATAATAAAATCTGCTTTCATAACTAAAGAGACTATTTCACTAATTAATTAGATACCATTCTAATAAGGGCTAAGGTATCAACCACAAGTTGGAAACACATGATATGTTTCACAAAAAGTTTTGTTTTCTAGAATACAAGTGCCAAAGATGATATTGCAAGCAATTCACAAACAAGCCTCACAGAGGAAACATTTCTCCAACTTTATTTAAATTAACACTTGTTTATAGTCAGGAAAGAGCTTTCTCATTCATTGCCCAGGTTCAGAGCGAGCCCTGAGGACTTCTGAGAATGCCCCCCGGTGATTTAATTAAAAGATAAGTGGAAGCTTTGAAATAGGAAGAAAAACACTGCGTGGAAAGGAAACACAGAAATGAGAAGGGAGGGCTGGCCCGCTGTGGAGAACAGGGATGTGGAGCAACAGCTTCTGTGGAGATGAATTAACTACGAGAAAGTGAGGTAAATGAAATGAAAGGATCTCCAGGCAATGGATAGATGCATGAAAACTATGCACTGCGAAAGATTAGAAAAATTACCACTTTGGGGGGGAAAGGCAAAATTCTGTTGATCTTTTGCATCTTTAGCAATATAAGATGCTTATTCAAGCCTGTTATTTTAATTTCATCATTTCCTTGCCCACTTTGCAGGATAAAAGCCAGCAGATATGTAAATCACCCCTACTGGACAATTCTGCAGCTCCTCCCCCCACATTTGTGGCTCCTGCAGGGGGTCCAGGGACCAGATTCCTGCTGGGGTGGAGATTGGAGCTGGAGTGAGCCCCAGCAGCCTGGCAGCATCTGCACTGCTGGCTTGAAGCTAAATGCCCCTCACGCCCTGGGCCCTTGTAATTCCCATAATTTTTTCACTCCCAGGAGATCTCATAGTGCTGCAGTTGTGAGGAACAATAGAAGACATAAAATAAGTATGTAGAAAGGAGACATAAAGGAAAATGTAACTTTAATATAGAAGCCTGTGGCAAAGTTCCTCAGTACCCTGACTCCTCAGCCAGGTCTGTTGGTACCAAGTTTCTGAGGAATTCATCAGTCTTTAATAATTACCCTGAGCACTGTTGACTATCCTCAAAGGAGTATCTATTGACCAGACAACAGAGGCCACACAAAAGATCCAGAAAGGTGGTCAGACACCACACTGGAAACTTTCTTACAAAATACCTTGAACTGTTAATATCCAACCTAGGAATACATAGGTAGGAGAGATACCTGTTGGTAAGAGGACAGAGGTCACATAAAAGAGTAATCTCCTTGGGCACCATTAGCCATCCTTGAATAGTTAGTTTAAACAAAAAGATACCTATTGATAAGACAGTGAAGGTCCATCAGGACCCAAAGATGACCAAAACACCCTCGTTATCTTGTGACTGCTGGACTAATGTCATCCTCACATACTTTCCTCCCACCCACTCTTCACAAAGGTCTCCTACAAAAGAAAAGCCAAGCCAGGTGTGGTGGCACAAGCCTGTAATACCAGTACCTGAGAGTCTGAGACAGGAGGATCACAGGTTCAAGGCCAGCCTCAGAAACTTACCCAGGCCCTCAGCAACTTAGTGAGACCATGTTTCAAAATAAAAAAATAAAACAGGGCTGGGGTATAGCTCAGAGGTAAAATGCCCCTAGGTTCCATCCCTAATGCTAAGAAAAAGAAAAGGAAGGAAGGAAGGAAGGAAGGAAGGAACGAAGGAAGGAAGGAACGAAGGAAGGAAGGAACGAAGGAAGGAAGGAACGAAGGAAGGAAGGAAGGGCCATGTACCCCAAATGCATCTCTCACTCTGGAGATGGTCCCATTCTCCTTTGAATGTATATTTCATGCTTTCCTAAATAAATCTCTGCTATGCCTCCACCTGGCACTTGCTGAAATCCTTTTCCTTCACATAAGACAAGGACCCCACCCACCAGTCCTGAGTTGCATCCCCCTCCCTCCATAACTGTGAACTCCTCAGAACTCTTCATGGAATCGACCCTTCTGTGACTGTTGGGCATGAGGAACAATCCAAGCTCGAGCTCACTGCTTCAGAGTTGCACAGGCCGCCTCCCAGCCACATGCACAGGTGGGGACGCACTCAGCAATGCTGTCCTTAAGACTCAAAGTAAATTGACTCTCTGTGAACAAATAAAAAGACGGGTGTCTCTTTGAATTTTTCAGTTCTGTTCAGTTTCTCGCTCAGTGACATGTGAGGTAGTTTATGAAAGCCGAGCATCAGGCTTTGAGGACATAATTATGCCCTGCAATTGTGCTTAAGTAATGAAGGGCAACATTTAGATGATATTTATATCTAAGTGGCTCACATTAAAACCCTACCAAGATCATGTCATAAACTTTAAATTATAGGGGAAACTGCCTATCTGTGGAAATGAACTGTATGTAACTTATTAATTTTTCTGACATTATTCAGCATCTCATTACTGGTACATTTATGATTATAATAATTATCTAAGCCATGCTGATTCTAATCCTATAATATTTCAGCATCTAGCCAACCTTTCTGGGAATATTTAATGTTTTAATATTGAATTATAATAGGAGATATTGAATCATAGAGTCACGCTATACATTCAAGGGAAATATGTAAAAGAGAACATAACTTGGGATTACAAATAAGTATATAAATAGAAAGCAGTAAACACACTTCTCCAGTGTATTGCAATGCAAGGCACTGTCACACTCTCTATCCATAACTTTAAATAATAATTTATGCCAGAGAAATCATAAAGCAAAGCAAAAATTTACAGAATCATCTACATGATTTCTTTTGCAAGAGATTAGTCCTACAGATTCTAATCTTCTTGGACTTCCAGTTGGCTCCATCCCCAACCTCGTCTGGGGTCTGTCAGGTTCCTCCTTTCTGCACAGTGGTCTTTAAGGCAGTTATCTGAGGTAATTATAGGACTCACTTTAGTGCTTCCCATCTCTCAGGGATCATTACCTTCACTGCCCAGTGTTAAGAACCCTGAAAATGATTTGGTTGTTTCAGGAAAGAGGGTACATTTGGCTTCTGCTACACCATCTTGGCCATAAACGGAAGTGGGAAAAGATGTGAAACCTTTTGTGGAGTAAAGGTCTACACGGGTATACATGATGTATATAATATCACTTTGAAAACAGTTGCTCCTTTGCAGATAAAGCAGATCTTATGTTTTAATTGTCACCCTATTTCCAAGGAAAGAGGTATCTTTTGCATGATTTTCCCATTATTTGAGGACTAGAGGGGCAAAGGAAGTCCAATGGCTTGTGGAAAACTAGGGCATGGTCTAAGAGACCAAATGATTGCTCAGTATGACATTTAAGTGTGAGCCCAAATGAAAGAGATAGAAGCACTAAAAAAAAATCAATATTATTATTGACCTTTGAAAGATACTGATAAAAATTGTTATTTAATATGTACATTCTATAATTTCATTTAGATGGGGAATAACTTTAGAAAAACATCTCAGAAAGCCAGTGCAGCTCTTCTGATACTTCTGTGATTTGCTCATGATTTAGAAAGATGTCAATGAAATGTGGCATAAGGGCTATAAAACAAAAGGTTAGATATTTATGTGATTTTTTTTCTTTTTCTTTTTTTTTGTGTGGCACTGGGTATTGAACCCAGGGGCATTCTATCTCCAAGCTACACCCCCAGCCCTTTTTAATTTTATTTTTATTTTGAAACAGGGTCTTGCTAGGTTACATTGCTGAGGCTGTCCTCAAACCTACAACTCTCCCGTCTCAGCTTCCCAAGTACTAGGCTTCCAGGTATGCGCCACCATTCTCTGCCGTGATGGTTAACTTTCTATGCCAATTTAACTGGGTCCCAAGATGCCCAGATATGTGGTTAAACATGATTTCTGAGTTGGTGGCCTGAGTGGCGCTAATGTCCCTCCAATCATGGAAAGGTATCATTCCAATCTGCTGAAGATTTGAATACAAAAAAAGCAGAGGAATGTTGGATTTGCCTTCTGACTACTTCAGCTGGGACAAGGGCCATCTCCTGCCCTCAGTTTTCCTAGTTCTCAAATGAGGACTGGAATCTGTACCATTATACCTACGACTCCCAGACCTTGGAATTACACCACTGGATTTTCTGGGTCTCCAGTTGATCATGGCACTTCTCAACCTTCATACTCATGTGAGTCAAAGCCTCATAAATCTCTCTCTCTCTCTCTCTCTCCTCTCTTTTTTCTGTCTCTCTCCCTATTCATATGTGTATGCATATCTATACATACAGTGCAGTTCCATCCTGATAAACCCATTTGAAACTGAAAGCATCAGAAGTCAAAATGCATTTACAGTATGCTGTAGAGTGTCAGTGGTCTACGCCCGGGTCACCTGGCTGACTGGTGCCTGCCGCTCACTGCCACTGCCCAGCTCACAATACAGGATCTTACTGCCCTTCACTAGCAAAGATGAAAATTCAAAATCTGTAGCATCATTTCTACCAATGCAAATCACTTTTACATTATCATAAAGTCAAAAAACTGTAAGTCAAATTATCATTAAGTCAGGGGCCTAATGTATGTATGTGTAGAGATAGATGATAGATGATAGATAGATGTTTCTTTCTAGAGATCTCATATTGATTCTGTTTCTCTGGTGAACTCTGATGAAAAGGAAAGTTAATACTAAAAAGTATTAACTTTGGCACCCCAGATGAGACCACAAGGGAAGAGATCCAGTGAAGGAAGTCTTTGGTTACAATAGTAAAGTCTCAAATAGGGTGAAGTTGGTGGAAAACATAAAGAGAAAAACATTCTCATAACACTGCTGCCTCCACCTCCCTATTTGGAGCAAAATATGTAGGAAGATCTAGGCTGGCCAACTTGGATAAAGTAGAATAAAGCGACACTAGAGAAGGCTTGTTCCCTGCTGAACACCAGAGAACCTCTCTCCTCGTGGTCTATCACCCAGTGAAGCTGTGTGGCACTACTTGAAATTTGCAAAATTCTACCTGCTGTGAGGCTGATGTGCAGGAGTGAATGGTTTGTTTTGTTGGTGTATACTCTTAGCCATTTATTAGTTCAGTTAGGTAGTTTTTGAGTGCCTACTCAGTTCAGCTGTATGTTTCTCCATTGCTTAGATCAAACACAGTAACTTGATAGACTATAAAGACCTATCACTTTGTAAAAATAAACAAAAGGCCCCCAAAAGCAGGCCCATTATTGATGCTTATGAATTGATGAGTAAAAAAAAGGTGAAAAGATCTAAAACTACTATGGTACTGAGCTAGAAATTTCTACTCTTACATAATTTGATAAAATAATTTTAAATTGAATATTTCTCTGACCTATAACATTAATAAGCTATATTTTGTATGGATTTTTAAATCTGTTTCAATATTGTGTGTGTGTGTGTGTGTGTGTGTGTGTGTTTTACTGGGGATTGAATCTAGAGATGTTCTACCGCCAAGCTACACCTCCAGTTCTTTTTTTATTTTGAAACAGGGTCTCGATAAGTTACTGAGAGTCTAACTAAGCTGCTGAGGCTGGCCTCAAATCTACAATCCTCCTGTCTCAGCCTCCCAATTACTAGGATTACAGGCATGTGCCACCATGTCCAGCTAAATATCTCTACTAGTACAAATTTCCTCCTCTGGTGAGACATGGCCTATAGTGAAGGTGTGCCTAGTAGAGAAATTTTATTCAGCATGTTTCCTTAGGAAGGTAGTCTACACTGCTCAGAAATGGTTTGTGTATACAAATCCTTTCAGTCCATTTGAGTCTTAGATTTGGGTCCAATTAGTACAACTCAGAGACAAACAAACATAAAACAAAGAGCCCAGAAGGCAAAGAGGTCATGAAAAGTAAGCTTTTATTATTTACAGAAATCTAAAGGGAGGATTTTGCACTTCTATACACCAAATAATTGACAGGGTTCTGAGCTCTCGCTCTCTGGCGGGTTAAGTGAATTCCTGCTGGAATTTTCTGATGAATTCTGATGCAATGAAATAAATATGATTCTGAAGAAATGTATAAGATATTTCTGTAATTTTTACCAAGAGGCTCAAAATGTTTTTACATTCATCTTCTGTGGATGTCAAAAATGCCTTATCCAGCTGCATTTTGGGTTTATTTTTTAAGTAATAAAACTGGAAACAAACATGGTTAAGTGGTAAAGAAAATACAGTACAGGATAGGATGTAATAAAAAGTCAGTACCTTGATCCAACCATTCAGCTTGAACCCAACACAGCTTCCTAATTTAAAAGGTAAGCAAACTGGCTCATGGCAAATTAATTAGCAACTTCTAAAAGATTATGGAAAAAAGAATCTTACCAAAAGTTGAATCTGGAAGACACGAGACCACAGCTTAAGATCTAGCATCCTCCAGAAAACTTTAGGAATGTATTATCAGACCAATGACATGAGAAATAGTGAAGAAAGAAAACCAAATTCTAGACATCGCTAAAAACTAACACTTGAGGAGATCAGCATTCTAGAAATGTCCTTTTCTAATTTTAATGAGAAAACAGAAAAATTAAAATCAGCCAACAAAGATACATTTATGCACCTGATGTACTCAAAATTCTACCCTTTGACTGCAAAGCACACGCTTTTCTAATGAGGGCTTAGGTCAGTCAATAGAGCTGAAACATACACTTGAGGGTCCCCTCGAGCCTCCTCTCTTCCTCTCACAGCTGCTTACCAGCATCTTCACCTCCGTGAAATCTAAAGGCCTGGATGCTTCTCTGGATGGGTGGCTAGGATTCTTCTGGAAAGAGTCTCTCCTTGTTTTCTTTGAAGGGAGACCACCTACAGCCCAGGCTCTGTCTGAGGGTCCTGCTATGGACTGAGGAAACTTGGTTTACCCTTTAGGATACATCATCTCTCCTAAATAAATAGTTAGGAGAGATGCATTTCTTTAGAAGAAATGGATTTCTTTAGGAGAAATGAATTTCTTTAAGAGAAATGGATTTTTATCTCCTAAATAAATCCATTTGGTCTTCATCTCCTTACTCACTTTGTCTACCCAGTTAAAGAGTGTATCACTTGACCCAGGTCTGTGTGTTGTAACTCCTAGTCCACCATCTCCACCAATGGCCAGTCTGTGATGGACTGAAGCCCCCACGTTGATTCCTGACTATTCCGTGTCCCCTCTATGCTCAGTGCCCAGACTAGCCCTGGCTCATTAGCTGAAGTTCTGTTCTGCATTGATTTAGGCCAGGTGTCCTATGCCATGTCATTTCATATAAGTCTATCATTGGAGACATTTTGCCTGAGCCAAACGCTCTCCTTTTGTCCTGGTCCTTTTTGGGGAACTAACCTCTTTAAATAGACTAATACCCTTTTAGGGGACTATTACAACATAGTTCCCTCTTAGGAGTGGGAGAAGTCCTTATAGGGAACCATGTTATATCCAACAAAAAGAGAAAATGCGAATCATGCAATATAATCATACACGACCGTGAAAAAATGGCTGTGGCTTCAAATCCCCTCTATTTTCCTGCATGGAACAAACTATATTCCAAATAATTATCTAGGAATATATCCCTTACTCTTGGAGTTGAAAAACTATTAAGCAAAAATGTCAACATATGATTTATGGTCTGTTAGAAAATGACCAAATATATATATATATGTATATATATCATGCTTCATCTTTGGGGACACTGGAGTAAAATGTTAATGCCCAGTGAGTGATCTTTTAGCATGAACCATTACTACATGGAAGTCAACTGTATCTTCATATTTATTTCTCTAGAAACAGAAAAAAAATAGAAACAAAGCATTCAAAATACTCATTCACTTAACCAACTCAAATTCCCTTTTTACATTATTTTATTTGAACCAATGCATTGTTCAGCTTCGTGAACTCAGATTTGGGGGGTGCCAAAATGGAAAAAAGTAAAAATGCTATTCTTGGGGCCTAATAGAATGACAGAACAATTTATTTTCTCTTTGCTTTTTCAAATAACATTGAATAATACTGGATATGAGTATATTATATTTGCTCTAGCTATGGACACAAAATACCTATGAAATGGAATGCACTACTGTAGACATAGAATGACTATTGTTAAAACAGAAACCAAGCTATATTTTGAAAACGTATCAAAATATTTATTTTGTGTTATATACATATAACACATAAAACGTACGTGTATATACATACATATATATATATATATATATATATATATATATTTGTGTATGTGTGCGTGTGTGTGTGTGTGTGTGTGTGTATTCATGCACACATCTTTAAAGCCCAGAGCTGCTAGATACTGTAGTTTGGATCTTTGTGTCCCCAAATGCTCATGTGTTGAAGGCTTGGATTCCCCCATGCAGCAATGTTTAAAGGTGCGGCCTTTGGGAGGTGACTGGACCAGTAGTGCTCTAACCTTACAAATGGATGAATCCATTAGTGGGTTTATAACTTAATAGGCTGTTGGGAGGTGGTAAAACTACAGGAGGTGGGGCCTAGTTGGTATAAGTAGGTCATTGGAGGCAAATCTTTGAAGGCGCTGTTGAAACCCTGGCCCCTTCTTCTTTCTCTGCTTCCTGGCAGCCATGAGGTGAGCAGCTTCATTCTGCCATGTACTCTCCACCTTGATATTCTGCTTCACCACAGGCCTAAGGGCCGTGGAGCCAGCCTACCATGGAGTGAAACCTCTGAAACTGTGAGCCAAATTAAATCTTTTCTCCTTACAAGGTGATTGTCTCAGGTACTTTGTCACAGTGATGGAAATCTCACACACTAGACTTGTAAATATGATTATAACAAAGCACTATGACTCTCCAGGGCCATATACTTATCTCACAAGCATGGGGACCTCATAAGTAGTGGACACGGTGAAAAAAATAGCCACAATAGCAGAGGAGACAACTGAAAAGCCAAAGTTTCTGCTGCAGACCTTAACTCTGCTCCAGGTACCCCGTCTCAGCACTTGGCTCTAAACATTCATACGAATAGGAGAAGGTAAATAACATTGCTTTAGAAGGATGCAGCATCTGTCATCTTCTCTAGCAGTGGTCTCAATCCTGGCTGCACTGTAGAATCAACTGAGGAGATTGTAAAAGGTACCTGTCCCAGGGTCCTTTGCATGACCAATTAAATCAGTTTTTTAAGGTCAACCTGTGCCTCGGTATTTTTAAGATTCCAACTGATTCTATTATGCAGTGATGGTTGGAAGCTGCGCTACATTGTTGGGTGAATTTTATCAGCAAAGCAATAGCCAAACTCTGCCTTCTTCATATCCTCCCACTTAACTATGGATGCCAGAAAATCGGATACATTTTATACTTGATAGAAAAACCAACTAAAGCCTTCCCCACAAGAGTCCAGCCATGTATATATGCATAATAGAATTCATTAAGGTTAGAACTAGAAGAGAATTTAGAGTATGTGCCCATCCCTCCAATATATAGGTAAGAAAGGAAAGCTTAAACCCAGAACTCCTCTGCCCACATCCCTCAATGGCTGAATGTCAGAACTAGTGGTAAAGAATAATTCCAGAATCCCAGTGCAAAGTCCCTAATGTGTGTGACCTTCTTCCTTTCAACAAATACCTACTGTTGCTTATCTGTATCGTAGAAAAATGAGCTAGTCTCATCAGCTCTCCTAAAAGATTTTATAGTTAGTAGAGGAAGACAGATTGAAAGGAAATTTTTAAAAAGCCAATGAGACGATGAAGAGATACGAAGCACAAAATACCCAACTTACATTCAGTTTCCTATATGTCAGGCGCTGTTCTAAGCAGCGTAGATAGATTCCATCATTTAGTCTGCACAGCGACCTTCAGACCAAGACCGATGTTTCTCAAACTTTACCATGCTGAAAAATAGCCTGGGATCCTGTGCGGATGCAGCTCTGATTCAATAGTTCTGGACTGGAGCACGCGGCTCACCATTTCCAACAAGTTCCCAAGAGATGCTGAGGTGCTTGTTCAGTAGCTGTGTTCAGACTGTGGTTCTCAAGTTTAGCTGCATGTTAGATTCTCCTGTGGCTGGAGAGAGTGAAATATACTGGTGCCTGGGCCCCAGTCACAGCAAGGAATTCTCAGTTGTGGGGAGGGGATCTTGGGTATCTATATTCTTTAATGTGCTCACGTGATTTGTATGTGCAGCCAGGGGAGCCTCCCCATTTCACATGTAAAAGAAAACTGGAGCTTCTAGAGGGTTAGTGAATTACCTGAGTTCATACAGGGCTAGGAAGTGGTGGGCCTGGGATTGAAGTCCAGAAATTGAACTGCTGAGCCCATACTCTTCTTTTTTCTTTTTTCTTTTTCTTTTTTTTTTTTTTTTTTTTTTTT